>JABJVR010000034.1:7598899-7614875 GCA_025773905.1 Chitala chitala
TCATTGTCAACTATATTTCAATAAGCATAATAAAAATATGAATTTTCTAGCAAACACAAAACGTTCAAATAACGTTAGCTAAACGTTCCTAACGTTCCCAAAACGTTTAGCTAACGTTATTTGAATGTTTTCTCTTTGCTGGGCTGAAACTAAAGGGTGCATTCGGAATAAACAGTAAAAACACTTTAAAATGTCTGAAAACCTGTACCTAAAACCACAAAGTGTTCTTATATTAAATGTGTGTTTTAATGTGTGTGGACTTTTTGAGTTTTTTTTTTGTGAAATTCATTGTCTAAGTATGTAAGCAACAATCATGGATAGAAACATAAGCTTGTGGATACACAAAAAACATAAGTGTGTGGCTACTCACAAACACACATGCTCACACCAGTAGTGGAATGATATGTAAACTTTGACCAGACATAAGACTGAACACACAGAATCACAGTCTCAGACGTATTGGTCTGTTCCAACTCTGTGTCAACACACTGATTCAAAAGAAATGAATTATGTGGAATGAAAATGTTGAGTCTGGTGACTGATTTTAATTTGTGGGTGAATTTTTAAAAATCCTTAATATCTTGTTCTAGACCCTTGCTTTGGATCAACTCATTAGCTTGCATAAACTATGTGTCATCTCTATTATTCTGATTCATTAAAGCAAAAGGATTGGATGCTGTTTTCGGTGGATGGTGTTCACTGGGTCCATTTATTCCTAATCTCCCTCCCAACATCTTTACCCATGGCCTGCTTTCAGAATGGTAGCATTTCTCTCCCCCTTGATGATTTTTTTTTTAAGAGTGAACTTTCAAAAAGTGGACAACGTTTTTGTGAACAGCCGCTATGTCTGAAAGGCACGATCAGCACAGCACCTAAACAGAGGCATTCAGTAAGATTATATACGCGGCGAACTGCTGAACTGGGTCAAGATACTAGGCACTGCTGCTGCCATTGTGTCATAAAAAGAAGAGCCATGCCAAGTCTTTTGGAGTGGGATAATTGTAGCAGATGGGCTAATGTACCACAACCTTTTTTTCTGCCTTCTTTTTTATGAGATATTTCCACGAGGGGATTGAAGCTTGGTCACAGCTTCACAAGTGAGCACTTCAACCTCCAAAATAAAGGGAAAACATCCAGCTCACAGGGGAACAGAAATTCTTTAAAAGAAAATGGCGTGTTGACAACGGTGTTTTTTTTTTTTCCTAGGCACACAAGCCCATGGAAAAGGGGGGGATTTGAGTGTCGTTGCCTGGTGGGGTGTAGGACCTGGTTTTATGTGTGGCCTCTAAGAAACAGTGAGCCTTCGCTCCGGACAGCACTCTTTCACGACCGCCAAAATGCGTCGCCGGCATTCTCTCCTTTGTTGGTAATTTGCAGCTCTCGAAGCGTGGCCTCCCTCTGGACCACAGCAGATTTCCATTGTTTCCTGCTCTGCACCGGTTGTTGACCTGTGTTCTGTAGAACGCAGCTATTTCTTTTCATAAAGTACTTCTCCTTTGTGAGGAAATAATGGACTATATGAGCTCAAAACACTAGGACTGTAGAAGTGTTGTGGCAACATGCTTTAGTTATGTGGGTAGAAGAACGATGTCCCAAAGTGCACTGGCACTTTAGTCCCATTTCAATGGTAATACTGTAATCTGTAATTGTAGGATTATTTATGATGACCCATAATGCAACAGTTCAAAACATATTTCAAACTTTAAATCGTGTTCAAGTTAGTACATGTAAAGATTACATGAAACACACACACACACACACACACACACACACACATGCACACACATGGTTGAAGTATTTACCAGAGAAAGCTTCAAATAGTAAATATTCTAAACACAGTTTTACTTGGCTGGTGTTCATCTGTGTTTTCTTGTGGTGCTATATGTAGGTTTAGGAAAGAACACTAGAAGAACACAAAGTGAAAACTACAGTAAATCACTCTTCGATGTTGGGACAGGAAATGACATCACTACGTCTTCCTGCTTGCATGCTTGGAGCTTGTAAAAACTTGGCCATTTACAGTGTGACCAGGCATGCCAATGGCAGCTAGTACAGCAGCTTGTTACAAGAGCACAAAACATGAGGGAACTACTGCCTTGATTTTTTTCACACAGCTGAGATTTTTTTTTTTTTTTATCAGTCTACCCTTTTATTGTTGCACAGACTGAAAACAGGCTTGTAGATGTATAACATAAATTCCTAATGATACCTGACTCATGAGAATATAATATTATTGACATTTGGGTACATTAGATTTTAAAAGGCAGAGACGTCTTTCATTTTAGGGCTGTTTAGCCATCTTTTCTTTGTTTTAAGGGAGTGGAAATTCCCTCTGGTGGGGTCAGGTAAAAAAGAGGGAGCCTTATTTTGCTCCATATCATGTTCCAGCTGAATAAAGCTTCCTGTTACAGAGATAATATACGGACCAGTTGCGAGCCTCCAGGTAGCCATATTGCACCTGACAAATCAGGAATCAGGCACACGACTGGAAAGGGGTGTTCCCACCCTAAAGCTAAGCACACGCTTCTCCCTGTTTTGCGTGCTTGGCAGGAAGTCGTTGAAATGGAAAAAAAGCCCTTCCTTAAAGACCCGTGCCACTGGGCGGTGTTGTCTGTGGCAGGGGGGCATCTAGTGCACGCCTATAGGGTCAGAGGCAAACGTGAGGAAACAGGCGCGCGGGCCTCAGGACGCCACTCCGGAGCTGGACCGGGCCGCACCATGCCTCCCTGGACCCTCAAGTGCTGCACGATGGACAGGATGTTATGGTTTGTTTAACATTTAACATGGGCGTGAGGACAAGGTGGATGGTGCCCTCCACTCCAGTCTTATACTGATTTATGGCTTTTATGGCAAAATCTTCTTTCCTCAGGGAAGTCTTTGAAACCCTTTATAAAGGAAACAGCTTTGTGGGCCCTGGGCCCTGTTTTAAACTCAGACAAAAGTTTGTGTGTGTGAGGTATTGACAACAGGAAGGTGAAAGATCAAGAGGTCTTCTTATGTATGGCCATATATATATATATATGAGCTAAACAATGAGCTATATATATATTCTATGATGAGATTTTAAAATGCAGTTGGTGTCTGATCTGATACCATACAGGAAAATAATGTACCATCTAGTTTAGAAGGTATGAGTCAAAGCAGTGGGTCAAAAAAGGGCAGGTTTATAGTGCTAAACAAATAAAATCTTGGAATGGGGGGTGGGGGACATCAACTGACAGCTAGGGGTATGTAACACACGCCCAGCCTCGTGATACTCACGCCCCTAAAATCTGTGTCCCCATGCCAGCCTGGCTGACACAGACACAGACTGTTCAACTACAGCTTTGCTGTTTATGCTGTAGAGGACTGGACTGTAGTCCACAACTGACTTCTACTGTCAGCAACAGTCACATGTGCATACACAGCAAGTGGAGGAAGTGGCTTATAAGTTTCACATAAACAAATTCGGTTATGAACAAGTATCCAGGAGGTACAGTTGTTGCTCAGCAACATAGAACATACAAGTTGAATTTCCAGGAACTGCCAGAGTTAAATATCCAGCCATACAAACAGGTAAAAAGTGTAAGTCTGTCTCGATAAAAAGAATGGGCTATGTGCACAAATGTTTAATGTAACATAAGCCAAAAGTCAAAACAGCAATGTCTGGTAATAAAACACATTGAGGCAGGACTCTTTGTTCATACAGGCCTTTGCGTATTTAATAACTTTCTCTACCCTTCCTCCCCTTTGAGGATGTTGTAAAAAAATGTGGTGATAATGCATTTTCCATAAGGAAATTAAAATTACAACTGGCCCTTTTGTTTTTGCAAGGTATCTTAGCTGCTCCTTGTAATTTTTATTGCTGTGTATAAAAGCAATGGAACACACCCCCCCGGGGGTGGGGAAGTTTCCCCGTCGAATAAACACAATCACCAGCGATCAGAAGAAGGAAAACAAATCAGGCCTTATCTTTATTATTTCACAAAAAAAAAAAAATCTCTGCCACATCGGGATTCATGGCAGCTCGATGCGCATTTAGATGATACTGTGAAAAACATCTAAATATAGCAGCTGGGTGGGCAGGTGGGTGGGGATGGAAAAGAAGGGTCCGGGAGGTGAGCCCCCACTGGTGCACAAACGTCATCAGAGCACCCGCAATTACAGTCTGGCTCATGCTATACCGCAAGGGAGTATACTTGCACTTCTTAGAGCACATAAAACTGATTTATAATGTGCTGGGTGTGACTGATGCTCAAAGGAAGGCCTGCCTGTTCATGATCTACCAATACTAACCCCCCCCACCCCTTCAGCTAAGCTAGGCCAGACAGTACCATACTGTGCCTAAAAGTTTATTAATTAACACTGAAAGTCAAATGTTCTGGTCAATAATCTGATTTTCTTTTTTGCACACTTGACATCAAAAACGTTTCTTTTCCTCCACACACATGGAGGCAAGATTTGAGTCTTTGAAGTGTTGTCAGAGCCACAAAATTTTTTGGGAAACTGTCACCCCTTAGGTGAATGTGGGGGGGGGGGATATTCACAGGCCACTGTCCAGCAGGATCAGGCGTGCAAATACAGTACATCAGAAAAGAAGAGTGAGAGAGAGGGTGGAGAGAAGCAGTGACTGACAGCCAGAGAAAGGGAGAGCGGAAAGGGGAGAAGAGACAGAAAAAGGAGGGAGACGGAGGAAGATAGACAGGGAGAAAATGAGATGGAAGGAGACAAAAGGTCAGGAGATGAGAGAGGGACAGACAGATGAGGGAAAGAAATTGAAAAGCAGTAAGAGAGACAGAGAGAGAGATAAAAAAGGAGATACTGAGAGAGACAGAGACAGAGAGAGAGAGAGAGAGAGAGAGAAAAGAGTGCAGGTGTCTAGCTGGACCTCTAAAGGCTGCCTTCACTAGAACATATGATGCAGGCTTCACTGTGATGCAGGCTTAAAGCCGATCTCCTGTACAACGGCCTCTCACTGTGGCTGTCGTTTTTCTCTGGTCCCCTGCTAAAGTCATGCTGATACCAACTCCTGCTTATCACAGACACACATGGACACCTGATATTTATGAACAATCAAACTGTACACAGTAAGACCAGCAGGGTTGAAATTTCAGCATTCACTATACCTGAGTAAAATAAATAAAACAAAATGAATCATAGAGTGAATGGCATCTTATGTGAAGCTCTTTTTAAGTGTTGGCATTGTTATGGACAAATGCAAGGTGCCTCCACGCTTCAGCTAGAAATGCATCTTACATTAGAAAAACAATGAGCTACAAAATATGGTAAAAATCATATTTGTAAAATTAGCACTGATCAGAGTATATTTAAAAATAGGACAGGACCAAATGTAATTTGAGACTGTAAAATGTCACAGATTTAACACTATCCATTCTATTATACACAATGTATAAAAATTTAACATCCAGTAAAGACGTATAATATAATTTATTAACTTTTGGTGGGACGTGAAACACAACATTAGAAGTTCAGAGTTTGTGTTTAAACACTGTCTTAAATTTGTGTATTTGTATACGTGTGTTTGGTGTTGTACTGCTGAAATGACTATGAAGATGAACACAAAATTTTAACAACACAATGATCATTAATATTATGCATTTTAATCATTTATAGTTTTCAAGGACATGTGTTGCATTTCTAATTGTGCAACTGGAACAAAAGAAACCTTGATAACATACATATAGGGTGTGTGCTGAAACTTTCCTTCTGTAACGTGGTTTGTAGCAGGGTTATAAGAGGCTGATGTTCTTCATGACAAAGTAAGGGGATTGATGAAAGGTGACCTCTGTAAAAGGCCTCATTGTGACATGTTTGTGTTTACTCCAAAGGGACATAAGCATTCTGTGGAGGACCAATAAGCTTATTTGTTTGTTTGTTTACTGGTCTGCTTTTGTGTTTATTTAGCTGACGTTTGGTTCTTCTGTTGGGCGGATTGAAGCTGGATTTTAATGTTCACGCGGACCTTGTGAGCGTCAGTTTTGTTTGTGTAACAAACCGTTTTTGGATCTCGCCTTTGCCTCGACGAATGTTTGTTTGCAACTGGGGTCAATTCCCTGCCAATTTTCTCTGGGCCTCTGCTAGCCGGCAAGGTCAGTTAATGGCCTTCATGCAACTTTACACATAAATGCTTCTCCCACCAAGTGCAATCTGTCAAGAGTGAAACTGTTTCATCAAATGCGCCACTCAGAGCTTAAACGTGTGTGGCTGTGTCCAAGACAAAGAGGGAGCTCTGGCACATAAAGATGGTTTAACTTATTATGTATTTATATCTGTTCATGCCTTTTTATGTCATTTAGGGATAAAGTGAAGTAATGTGAAATCAGGCCCCACAGGTCTAAGGAGCAACTTTAAAGGTCAGCATGGTCAAGGGCACAACAATGATCACAATTCAACAAACTTTAACAAGCTTTGTTCATTTTATCACCAGTGTCTGTTGAGCACCGTGTTTTCATTTTAATTTATAGTTATGAGCACTGTGATAAATGAAATGAGCTCCACACTAGAATTATAAGATGTAATGACACTTGAAAGTTAAACGGTGACAGATCTTGACTTGAAAATGTATGTGAAGGGGTGGGGCTACACACAGTATGCTTTCAGTACAGTGCTGAAAGCTGGGGATGGGGCTGACAGTTTGGTAAACTTCTATGGACTCTCCCCTGGTCTTTTTCAGGTGTAAAGACTAGAGTTTCACACATTGAGTCTATAGCAGTTGGTGAGAAAAAGTGAAATGAACAGAAAAACAATTTATCTAATTAAATGCAACAGAGGAATGACAAGTATTGTGATATTTTTGTGTTATTAGTCATATAAATGTCTCATGAGGGATTAGTACATATATCTATGGTCAAACTGCAACCAAAAATGAAACCTTTTTAATTTTTTTCAGTCGATAATTTCCATTGCTACAGCTATAATTTAATCAAGTAAAGTCAGATATTAGGCAAGACTTATAAAAACTATGAAAATGCCCTGCACTAAGTGTTTTTCTGCCTTGTAAAAGACGTTTTGTAATTCCAATGTATTATAATGAAAGTTAAATAGTGTTGTGCTCATACTTTGTCCTTTCCTATGTGAACATCAATGGCTGACAGTTACAAGGTTAAGCAAATACAAGTGTCAAAGCCTTTTTCATCCCCTGTGCTCATTTTGGCAGAATTGTACATTGTAAACATTAAAACAATAACAGACCAACACAGTCATTTTAATTCTGCAGAATGCCAATACTTTCACTAACAGCACTGCAAAGAACTTTATGTTAAGATGTGGTTTCTATTGTTTGTAATGTTTTTTTGTTTTTAATTTTATTTTGTTCTTTAACTGTGTGAACTGTGGCGATAAACACATGCCCAGGCACTGGAAGACCTTGTCTGAGCTCCGTGGAGAAGTTGGACAAGTGGCTGATAGGATTGTTGGCGGGAAATGGTTTCACTTGAGCGCTCCACCATTCTCATGCATCTATTTACCCAGCAGCCCAGAGGGCTGTGCAAGGCCTGCCGAGGGCAGGGCAGGGAGCCAGCCCAGGCCGGTCGTCGAGGCCAGCACACTGCAGCCCTGACCTGTGGGGCAAACGAGTGTGTGTGTGTGTGTGTGTGTGTGTTGGGGGGGGGGGGTAATGAGAAGTCTGAGTGTGCGTGGAACACTTAAATTACTGTGGTCATTCATTTCTGTCCTAAAGATGACTACTGAATAATGCTAACTTTTTTTTAATTACAGGGAATTCTATTCATATGAGGTAATCTTTTAAGCCTGATGAAGAAACGCCTTTATTTTTGGTTTGGCAATTATAAACAATTAGGACAGTTAAAACACCTGCTTCGGTTGGCAGTAACATTACTAATAAACAACCAGCCAGAACAATGGCCCTAGGTGCTTAGCAAATGATTTGGTCTGTAAGTGGAAGACATTGCTGTTTCAGTGATGAATATATTTATTCATATTTACTGTATATTACTGCTGGCACATGTGATACAGAAAGTATTATTCTATTACAGCTTGGATTCTAGCTAAATGAGACATTGATGTAATCTTAATTCACAAAGGATTACAGCATACTGGATAACAGCATACTGCAGTTAATTTTTTCTAATTCACATATTATTTATAGAGAGTCCCTTGTACCTCCATACACAGAAGCCTATTGTTTTATTTGACAGACACACTTCTGGTTTTCTATTATGTCACCTGTCACTTGTAATCAGCAGTAGTTTCTGTTTAAATGAGTGACTGCAGTTTGTGGTCTTAAGTTTATTAAGCACTTTTAACACAGCACAGCACAACACAGCACAACAAACACAGCACAACACAACACAACACAAGACAGCACAGCACAACACAACACAACAACACTGCACAGCACAACACAACACAAGACAGCACAGCACAACACCACACAACAACACTACACACAGACATACTCTGCTCTTTTTTCTATTTTAGCCTTCCACTTTTGAAGAGGAGTTTTTAAAAATTATATTTCAACTATGTGTGAGAAGTGGCACAAACCAAATAGTTTAATCTGTAATTACCTGAGTGATTAATTGTATACGACTGCACACAATGTTCTCTTGAAAAAAAATTATATATATATATATATATATATATATATTAAAAACTCGATTCATGTAATGGATGAAGTTTATGTATGTGGTAAAGACACAATCTGTCAGACACTTCATTCACCTGTAACCTTCTGTTAGCTCAGAATTAATTTGTTATGGAACTACAAATTTGAAAGATTGGTCGCTCATGGGATGGATCTTGTTTAGACCAATCAATTTGTCCTGCAATAAACATTTGTCAACATGCGACATACAAATGAAGGATCAGGATTCCTATTTTCAGTTGGATCCAGCAGTCTGTATGGATGCAACGGAAAAAATTCGTGCTTAGCCTTCTTGCACTGATTCAGAGCAAAGGTGGTAGAATCCACAGCACCACGTACACACCGATCCGCAGCTTGTTATGACAGAACGTCGTCAGAAAATCTCATATTACAAATAAAGTTGTTGCTAATTACATCAGAAATGCAAAAAGATCTTCTAACGCCCATGTGCCTTGCTGATTACGGTGTGTGTGTTCTCATGTGTTCGCATTTTTTTTTTTTGCTCTTATTTTATTCCTTTCCGTGTTTCTTTAAACTTTTTACTTGTTTTAACAGATAGTGCAAACATATAGTTTACAACTGTGCACTTTTTTTCATGACCCTGAGTCCTTGCTGAAAACATGTCCTGGATCCCCTCTAATCCATTGCACCAACACGTCCAGTTAACCTTTTTCATTATCTTTCCTTGATCTCAAATTTAAATTGCAAATGTTTTGAGGTTTTCGACTCCGGCAGTGTGCACCTATTTAAACTGCATCGTGGAACTTCGGTCTGAGTAGACCGTTCTTCACACAAGCTGGGTTTCGCCAGCTTGTTTGATGACCTAAAATTAATTAAGGAATTCAGGGCAGCTCAGTCCTGCTGAATGACAAGAGACAGTAGTTAGCTGTCAACAGCTAAATATATAAAAGACCTGGACGTATTTGCATATGAAACTGTTATACATGAAATAATGAAAATTTGGTGAGCTCATTTTTAACGTGTATATTTTTATCTGCAACTTAACGTATTTCTTTATCGTCAAATTTATGAGTACAAAACAATGAAATTATTGCTATGGGTTTAATTGTCACAACAGAATACGCAATGTTTCTACTTATTAGGTCAAAAATGTTTCGTGTACGTACGGTCTATTTAGCTTTTTCATGTCACCGAGCAACGCCCAGATGCGTAACCTAATACATTTTATTTAAATACGTATGTTATTTATTATAAAATGATTTGATGATTTAAACAGGCACTTATGAATCTGAAAATCTCCCAAATCTGCAGCGGTTTTGAATGATTTCTTAGGATCGTATTAACTTGGCGAAACAATCAACGATAAGGTTACAAAGTGCTTAGCTGCCAATTCGCGAATGGTAAATTACACCTCCTAAAACGGGGCCGATTTAAAATTCTGATTCAAACGTAATATAGGCAAACAATGCCAATGTAATTAGTCAGCTGAGATGCTGTTGCACGTGAGATCAAGAACAGCAAAGAGAGGTGTCTGGTGTGTATCATAATTAACACGTTCATAAAATTGTGTCACAGCAAAACGCAATCAGGTATTTTTAGCATTTTTGTAAAAAAAGTTTTAGAAACGAATGTTTAAAATCTAAAGATATAGTGTGCAACGTGTAGTAAGCAACCTATATGAGACAAAAATTTTAATTATTGTATTAGTTAATAATGACGGTTGCAAATTACATGTGTTTTACCAATCTGGTATAAAGCCGTATTTTGTTAATACCCTTGATCGAGGTGCGGTCAGTGTATAAGAACGTAAAAATAGTTTAAAATATTTAAGAAAAATCCACCTGGAATACACGTAGACTTCTCCAAGATTAGGAGTGCCAGTGTTAATAAACAGGCTTCCCCTACACATCTGCATGATTTCCTTTTATAAACAATATTCTTGTAATGTTGAAATGTGTTTTTCCATTTAGCACGCGCACCAATAACGCCGTTGGGAGATGGTGCAGAATTAACTACAGCTGGAACACCTGTTTTGGAAAAGGAATTCCTGACACCAAAGTTCAGATTTCCTAACTGTTAAAAAACACTTGCGTGCGCCATGGAAAGATACTAAATGTCCTCTCCTGGCACGGCGATGTGACAGAAATACAGTTTTTTTTTTCTTTCTTAAAGATTTTAAATTCTTGCCACGTATTTGCTGCGCTGGTCCAAAAAGACGCCTTTAACGATGCGCATCACAAAATCTAAATCATCTACAAATTTGCAGCATTTAAATTATTTGTTTTATTATAAAAGGAAATGAATTATAGTTTTGCTGTAGTTTGGCACGCTTCCCAATTTATTGTAATTAGTATATACCAGTTAATTTAGTTACACAAAACATCTGCGGGATTTTCCTCCAAGACACTGCTACTTTGCTAGGTAGGAAAACATAGTCCTTATGGAAACTGCAAGTATTGTTAAATTTAACATATCTACTACACGAGTTAAATACAAATTATGGAAATACAGTACGTACGTTGTATTTAATCGGTCTTTTCAGACAATGTTTTTAAAGGTCTGGTATCTTAAAATGTTCTTTCACTTGTAAAACAGACTACGAAGATGTGTTGTACTTTCGTCTTTTACATTTTTGTGTATTACGTAAAAAGTTTTGTCAGTATAATTCAGATACCTGTAACGTTCATTATAGTATTGAACTCCACACATAGAATAAGTGGGTATAATACGCAGTCATTTCTATCCAACGTCAGTCTAAATATGACACATCCTTTCATCAGGAGAAAAAAAAAAACATATACGTGGAATTGTTTATAAACATGCTGTTTAAGTAATTGTAAATGTAATTTACTCTGATGAAAATTACACAATAGCCTTTGTGGCCTTTGTTGACAATACCTTTTATAACGTATTTGTTCATGTGTGTGTCTCACACTGCGCCTATTGAAACTGGGATACAAAAACAGTCCATTCTAACCATCACTTTAAAATGTATTTTTCACTGTGTTCATCTGTTCTTAGTGGCCTACATTCCACCAATCAGTCTGGTCTGCTACAATGAACATTTAATCAAGGACCACACATATAATCAAATATATTAGGCAAATGTTAACAGGCCTAATGTGATACAAAATGATTTTTAGTATTTGACATGTAATAGAGTAATTAAATGCAACTTTACACCGAAAGTAGCCATATTTTGTCTTATATATATAGTTAATTATGAACAAAAACGACTTCAGTCACACGATTTAAAATACAGGTAACTTTATATTCATATTTAGTTTTTTTTTTTTTTTGGAGTTAAAATAAGATAAAAGAAAAGGGGGCACGTTTAATTAACGAAGTGCAATTTAAACTGAATTTGATTAAATTGTTGCCCTCAAAAGATTATTTCATTACCGAAATGGTTGCTGTATATATTTGGATTACATATTTGACGAAGCTAGGGGCGTAGTTTTCGGTTAGCTGTCAGTTTCACTTAACGGTTTTAGAAGGCATAAATGATCCAAGGAAACAAATAATAAACTTCGGGAAGTTTTCGTTACAAATAGTTTGATTTTAGGACCACGTTTACAGTCATAATTTTATATACACCCACTATGAAACAAGTGTCTTCATCTCATCCAATCAGTATAATTTTTTAGAAACGCTCCATTTACTTTTTCATTCATCTGACATGTCATGTATTCTGTTAACTAGTGAAATTTATTTTAACACCTAACACGACTGGAAGTATATGGAAGTAAACAGTTTTCAAATTAGTAATAACTAAACGCAGTATTTTATATTTCACATTTTATAAATGTAAATTTAAAACAAATATTTAAGACCTACACCGATTTAGTTACGCAAGGCGCAACTTAGTCCGCAGTGACCAAAGGAGCGAAACGACGTCAGCTAAAATCAGCGAATAGTTTCGCGTCGATGTTGTCTAGCAGACACCACAGGTGGGGCAGTTATACATTATTAGACATTCAATTTACGTTTGTCCGCAACAGTTTTATGAGTGAACAAAAACGTTATGTGTTATATCACTTTATGAAGACCAGTTTTAAACGAGAAAAAAACTATGTTAAAATTATTCATATCTGAAAACGAGTTGTTGTAGGCAGCATCAGGGCAAATTAATTATAGCTATAGGTTGTAACGTAGAAAATTTATAAAATGCGAATTATTTGTGCTTGCTTTTTGTTGTTATATGTTGGCTACTCGTTGTAGGAATGCGGCGATCACTGACAACCTTCACTCGTTTTTTTTTTTATAATACTATGTTATATGACATTGTTCTGTACACTGTATAAAGTATATATCTGTTATCACAATAACAGTTTTACGATGTAAAATACGCTAAGTGTAACTAAATTTGAGATATTACTAAGAGTTTATTAAAAATACACTTAAAACGTGACGTTAATTCAAGCGATGCCTCTGTGCAGATTTGTAAACACACTGTGTTAGAATTACCAATTTTGTGACACTTCAAAAAGATGCTATAAACCGCTAAAGAATACACCCCTCTTAAAGGCCATAAAGTACTTTAGCTGACAATAGGAATGCCCCCGGGAACTATTGAGACAGCTGTAACTATCTCTATGCCTGTCATCATAAATGAGCCTTACAATAGATAGGTTTCGGTAAAAAGAAATAATAATACATATCGATCTATAGGTAAAGTATATTATATTGTCATAATCGAATGACTATGAAAAACGTCTCCCGAAATGAATTGGTCATTTTCAGAAAAGGCACAACGTCGACTTTCAGAACGTAATAATGATAATAATCCAAACCTTATTGTTCAGTGAAGTTCGGCGTTTTGTATTCCTCGGAGTTCGCCGGACAATTCTTATTGGTAGGTGAAAATGTTACATCACAATGATTATGACGCGCCGTCTTCCTGTTTCCTTCTGCTGCGTCTTAAAGTGAATCTTGTTGGTGGGAGCGCGCCTCAGCCTCGTCTGTGCCTCGCACGTCTCGGAGAGAAGTACAATTTCAATCCAGAGAGGAGAGCGGCGCAAAAGAGCGCTTTTACCTCTCACGCACATCACCCTTTATTGCTCAGAGAAATTGCAATATTCCTCCGCAGACGAACAACCCTCGTATTTTCTCTTTCATCAGCAAAGAACCTCGATTTCCTCTCATTTGCAGAGTAAGTAACCTTGTCCTTAGGTACCTCCCGTTTATTTGCTGGGATCGGTCGCACTTGGGAGTAAAAACAAAAAAAAAAAAAAAAAATGAAACTTGGATAATGTTCTGGTGCTGGTACATGTCCCACCCGATCAGATGAACTACACTACACTGCAATATGTATTATATCTTTAATGGTTTTAATAACCTATTATGATGACGTGTTTCAGTTTGTGTGGGGTTTTTTGTTCATCTGGAGAATAGTGCTAATTTTGGAACTTTATAAAGTAACCAGGACAGTAGGCTGTTAGATGATTCCTGTCAGAATAGCTGTAAGCGAACTGAAATTACGTGTTTTGTTGATCTAAAACATTTATGTTTGTTTTAAAAAAAATTGTGTTAAGAAACGTGGCTAAAATTGTATAGAACTGTTATGTTTCCATCTTTTTCTCTTTATGTCGGTAGAATTATTTTTGTAGTTTTGCCTGTTTTGATGTTTTTTTTTTTTTTTGAGCCGTCTCCAGATTTTTGCTTGGCTACGTGACTTTTTCTTCCTAGGGTTATTATTGCGCAAGATGTAAGATCTCTTTAAAGTTTTTAAATTTTAGTACTGAAAGCTGGCAAGCATATGACAGTCTAGGTGTTCTGTTCATGTTTATATACATCTGTTGTGTCCTTTTTTAATTAGTGACACAATGGTGGTAACAATATAAATGAAAAACGAGTGAACCTTGAATTATCAGACTGAAGATTGTTCTGTTGTAACGGACTGTTTGGAAGCAGCCGATTAATATACGACCACTTCGTGTCAATGTGAACCGAGATTTTTAATTTGACTCACACCTCTTGTGTGTTTGCTAGAGGAAAGTTCGTGTGATGTAGAAACGTATGGGTATATAAAATGAAGACTTCGTATGAAGGATGCTGGTCAGCACTTTATGGAAGAGTTCTAGTCTTTGTGCTTGTGTATGTTTACGAGTATTTTCCGTAGTACATTTGTGTTCGAGTGTGTATGGTCACTGTATGCACAATTCTGTCCGTAACAGAGCTTTTTCTCGTTTTTATTTCATTTACATTGAAGTATTCCCAGTGAAAACTGCGCATGAGCAACAGAAGACAGGTGCATTGTGTAAAAAGACAGGTGCAAGCTGCTTTATTTCCAGTCATAACGACTTTGCAACAAAATAAACCTTTAGACACCGAAGTATGTCATTGCGACTGTGAGGTCTTATTGTAAAATGAAGCGATGTGAACCTCTGCCGTTGACAGATTTTAATGGCTTAATAAAAAACCACAGACTATTTTGAGTTTTGACAGTACTTTGTTGGGTTGTAGTTTCAAAGAGCGATATAGTCTACAGTATATATGATGTTTTCCCGGGAAGTTAATTTAACAATAATTGCATTGCATTGGAAAAAAATGCTTATTCATTAGTTGACTTTATATTATTATTATTATTAGTAGTAGTATAGTTATTATTATTAATTTATTTATTTATAGCAGTTAGTCTTCAACATTACACTAACTCTTCTGCTATAGCATGGCGCTAATGACTTGCTCAGTGTCCAGTTGGTTTTTGAAGAGAGGAGGCTCGGTATCACCTGGGGTTTCATTAAATTAGTGCTCGAGCACCGTGGTGACTGCTCTCAACATGGCATTAATAATTACACTGGCAGTTTTGACGTCCCATGGACTCTTCCCGGTTCCCCAAGCGTCTGTGCTACCTGCCAGATTTACCCGTTTGATGTACGCAAATTATAATTGTGCTCTAAATTCCGATTATCACTGTGTTTTAATCGTATCATCTTGTCGATAAGTACGCATTTCGTGTGTTTTCGTCTACGTGGTTCATGTGTCAGTTAAGGTTATCGGACAAAAATTTTGATGAAAAACGGTGCTGACCTTTTAACTGCAAATTATGTTAAATGTAATAAACAGTGCGAAATGCGGTTTTTCGCTCTTTTTGTTTCCATTTGATATGTATTACAGTTGTTTCAAGTTTTATAATATTTAAAAAACCTGAATCCAAACTGACTTGCAGTTTAGCTCATATATCTGGTTACTTTGATGCGTCAGGCTTCGTACCTTGTTGAAGGATACAACGGAGCTTCATATTTTGAATGTAATGCAAAATATTAGCCATTAAATTGGTTGTACACAGAGCAAGCTGTTTTACTTCGGCTGCACAGTGCTGTCGGTTTGCATCTCTCTCTCTCTCTCTCTCTCTCTCTCTCTCTCTCTCTCTCTCTCTCTCTCTCTCACACACACACACACACACAC
>JABJVR010000034.1:7678676-7727223 GCA_025773905.1 Chitala chitala
TATTTGTGTGTGTGTGTTTGTGTGTGTGTTTGTGTGTGTGTGTTTTATTATATAATGCCAATATGAACAAACACGTAACAAGCTAAAGTGAAATTAACATAATTCTGCAGGTGTGGAACAATTCAGTCTCATTTCCCCATGCAGAGAAAACTAGCAGTAATTGTTCGAATATTGGCTGCGGGTCGAGACTTCAGCTTGGCGTAATGAGGACATTGAGCTCAACACAAGATCTATTTTTAACAAGCAGTAGTCCTACTTCACAGTGGTAGTCAACACTGCTGACTTCATTGTCCTCTTAACAACAGTTCAACTTTGCTTTATGCAACAAGACGTATGTCCCTATTAATAAAATGTACGACTTCTTTATAGTGATGGTGTTGATTTGTCTTCACATTTTAACCAAATAAGCAGAAGTAATACTCTAGTTTGTGTTTTTACTGTACTGTACGATGGTTTAGTGGCTTTTCTTAATAGAACTTTGAATAGTACCTAACTCAGTATTAATTATTTGTGATGTGTTTCAGTAGATATATCACGTTACATGGTTTAAATATAGTGTGCCTCACAGCTTAACCAAATGGCTTCATAATATAAACAGAGGTGCCCGACTTTTACAGTATAAACAATACACAGCTTATATCAATTTACTGCTTATGACAGTTGCGGTAAACACAATCGAAGTAAATAGAGGGCACTGGTTATAAATGGCTGGAGTGCATTTGTGTGCCTGGATCTGTCCCATGTGTCCCTGGAATACAGACATAGAATGGCCAGCACTGTAGACATGGTACTGTTACTGCATTGCAGTGGTCAGTCTACGGCTGCCTGAGATTGAGAGATTAGGCTGCTAGAACTCCACCGGCCTCTCTCAAGTGCTCCTTCATCTGTGAAATGGGTAAAAGCAGATGAAACATTTATGTGACCATGCAGTTCAGTGGTATGTGTGCAAAATTAACAGTTGCAGGCCACAAGATAGCTGACAATGCTGTTATAAATATAAGGGTGTTTAAACATTATCCGTTTTACTGGATTTACAACCATTTAAAGGGTGTTCTCTAAACACAGAAAGCATAAATAACCGTCCCATTTAAATTAGAGTGATGTTTTCTGAGATGAATACCCAGTGTCTTGGGAACATTATCCTGAGCAGTTACCAAATACTGCAAGTGAGGAATGAAGGAAGAGTAAATTCAAAGCAAGCGTACCATATTCAGAGACATGAGAAAAGATTTCATTGATATTAGCTTGTAACTCAAGCACTTTATGTTAGCTGATCAAATGTAACCAATACTCAGTAACATTAAGAAGAAGGACTTTTGTAACTGGACTCTGAGAACGTGTATCTAAAACTGAGGACCATTTTGTCTCCAGAAATTAATAGTTGGTCTTTTTTTGTCCAGAGCTGTTTACTAAGTGTGTTTTTTTACTGCTGTTTTGTACAATGGTCTGAAGTGCAGTTATAAGCTCTGTTGTCCCACAGGGAAACATCTCCTGTAGCATGACTCACTGCACTGGGCTGTAGGCCTCATTCTGTACCAGACACTTGTCATTTGATGTTCTGTGGTCTGTGTACTTGGACATTGAGTTTTTTTTTTCCTTCTTTCACTTCAAATGAATATGGTGTGCATGTTTGTAAATTTCTAACAACATATCAATAATTTATCTTTTTGGTTTTGAGTATGTATACAGGAAAACATTTCAGTCATTTGGCCTAATTTGTGAAGTTGAGCAAAAAATCATTAGATTTGACTTTTGCAGTGTTCCATTGCATCAGACTTCCTGTCCTTGACCATTGTGCTCTTAGAAACACAGCAGTTTAGTTTCTTGTGTACTGCTCTACACAGTAGATGATCGAGACAAGGGGCACGGTTATTAATGACCTGAAATGCCTCTGAGCAATTGTTGTCCCATATGGGGGTGAAGTCAGTGTCCTGGAAGGTAAAACAAGGTCACAAAGCAGACCTGTCTGGGTGCCATTTGCTTGGACTGTTCTGTGTGATGCTGGCAAACACTGAACAATATGCACAGTTTTTAACAACTGTTTGGGCACCATATTGCCAACAGCAAGGTGTGTAAACACTTTTACATTTAAAGGTATCCATGTACAGGTAAATGTTCAGATGTGCATTGAGACGTTTTTATGTTTACATTTCCTATTTATCTCCAAGGAAAAGCAGAACATCATACTGGCACCATACAGGACAGTTACTTTAATTGGTGGAACTTATGTCACATGGAGTGTCTGTTCAGTTGTCACCCTGTGACAGGGTGTCTGCATGTTTGTGTAACACCTGGCATCCACTTACCTCCACCTCTCGTCACACACTTCACAGGAAGGAACATCTGTCTAAGTGCGGGAAGTGCAAGAAAGCCTTCTACTGTAATGTGGACTGCCAGGTGAGGGGACATCACCCATCAGAATATACATGTGTTGCATACATCCTGGTGTGTGTGTGAGTGTATGTGTTTGTATGTGTGTGGGTGTGTATGCATGTCTGTGTGTGTGCGTGGGTGCTTGTGAAAGACACATTTACTAAAACACATCTACTGCAGACATGCAGAGAAAATCACACAGTTAGTCCTCCATTAGTCTGAACAGGATAAGCGGTTTGGTAATGGATGGATAGATAGATGCCATTAGTCCCAAAATTATACATTTTACAGTGATAACGACCTCAGATGAACATAGTTATAAGTGAAAAGTAAATTGCAGTGGGTGAAGTTGCACTACCATGGAAAAGTTGCAAGACTACAAGACGATCATGGGCCACTAAAAACACTTTTGCAAGACAAATTTGACGCATAGGCCAAAGTTTACTGACCCTAGACACAGGGGAGAGGTAATAACGTTAGAAAAGCATATAGAAGGTGAAGTGTGATTGTATGCTGCTCTGCTGATAACTAATGCACATGTGTGAAGGTGGAGTGAAGCATGGGGATGTGCTGGCAGTGTGCCAGTATCCCCAGTGATGTGTGTTTGCCCTCAGAGGGGAGACTGGCCCATGCACAAGCTGGAGTGTGGGGCCATGTGTGACTATGGGCAGAGCTGGAACCCCACGGAAACCGTCAGGCTGGTGGCCCGGATCATCGGCAAGCAGGTGAGGCATGGGGGGGGGCAGATGGTAGGTGGGCGGAGTGCAGAGGAGGGCTCAGTGCTGTGAACGGGCAGGGGAGAGGTGGCACAGGAAAAGCAATGCACAGGCAAATATCTGCAGTGCAGAGATGGAGATTCTTCTTTTAAGGCTGAAACATTTAGAGCTGTTCTAGGACTTTTAAAAAAGCTGACAGTGAACATCAGTCTCCTAACTGGGAAATTTCTCTCTGCAGAAAGAGTGAGACTGTTAGACTGTTGATAAATGCTTGTTCTGAAATAGACGGAAGAGAGTGATACTATGATCAATCATCAAAAAGAAATGGAAGTCATTGAAGAATAGGAAAAGTAATGAGAATCACACCCCAGTTTTTAGCACTGCAGCTGTTTTGCAAGTCTTCCACATTCTGAAAAATTCTGATTTGCATGTGGCATTGTGTTACTGGCAAAGTCACTTTCAGTTATAGGTGTAGGTTTAGGGGAGTGTCTCCCCCAATGTTTGGGGGGGAGCAAATTGCCCCCCCCCACAATTACCTAATTAATTTTATAATGAACAGGATGCCATAAGTAATGTGTCCCCCTGCCCCCAAAGTGTAAATTAGACCTACACCACTCGTTTCAGTAAGAAACAGCTGTGTTTGTCTCCCCTATGTTATGAAAAGACTAAATGCACAAAGTCCACAGCAGGTTAGAACACATTAAATGGGGTTAAATTGTCCGCAACTGAAGGCAAAGAGAGTTTAAATGTTAATCTTACACTGTGCACACTCAGGATAGCTTCATTTTCTTGATGGTTCTAATAAACTTATCTTTTAGCAGAAGACACAGCTGGGAAGGAGTGACTCTGAGAGGCTCCTGTTGCTGAAGGATCTGGAAGCCCGTATGCATTTCTTTGTTTTTGCACACCAAGCATTTGTCATTTACACTTCTTTTGGTACCCATTTTATTTTTTTAGATATGCTTCTTCTCCCCTAAACTTGGCAACTCATGTTCATGTTACGCTGTATCAGTTCTGTGTCTAACATGAATGCAGGTGACACCAGTATGAGATGACTGATCCAGTTAGGGGAAGACCTTCGTTGCCAAGCTTGTTTTTCTCACTGGTGGTGTTACACACTCTGACACACTACTCCTGGGAGCTTATGGCCCGCTGGCCATAAGCAACATTCAGCATGTTGAACTTTTGTGAACGTGCAATGGAGCACCAAGCCTCACGTGCCCCTTGTCAAAAAGCCAAAGACCGTAAAAAAAAAAAAAAACTAAAGAAAACAGTCATGGCAAAGGATAAAGCACATTAAATTTTCAGCACTTGCTATTAAGTGTCGTGTAGTAAAAAGTTGATAGATTTCTTTGCACAGGACTAGCAGTTATGCTTGTGGGCTCTTTGTGGGGTAGTTATTTATAGACATGGTGGCGTGGAGAGCCTTGAGTTGTCCTCCCTCTGGTTTCTGCTCCTGGGCTGACTCAGATCTGCCCTAGAGGGTGGTCACATTACAGAAATGTCCTGGCTCTGTGGCTCACTCACTGCAAAGTAAAAAAAAAATAAACCACTTTCTCAGCCTTCCCAGTAGAAATTTTTACTCAAGCCACCATTTTAAGAAAAACCAGTTAATGGCTTGTTCAAGACAGACTGTAAGATGCAATTGATTTTTAAATCATCAAATGGTTTTATAAGTATTGCTCATAAACAGTTTGTTGCCATGTGTCTGTCAGAAACACAAGGTGGCAGGTATTTCAGCTTGTGCCTGATGTGCCCCATTGGCCGTGTTTCTGCCTATTCTATAGCCCACACAGTGGTATCAGTCTGCCTCTCTCCTACAGACATGGACAAACTTGACAACGAGAGGAAAGACATGACCGAGGCAGACATAGCAGCATTACACCACTTCTATTCCAAGAACCTGGACTTCCCTGACCATGCTTTGCTCATAGAGCTCTTTTCTCAGGTAAAATTGGCTGCTGGTATTTCATGTTGACCACGATATCGACTGCAGGCACAGTCAGTGTGTGGCAGAAGTAGTGACTTTGCTCAGTGAAATGGTATAGTTAAGGACCTTTTTCATATGACCTGATACATACATACATATGTGTGTAAGATGAACTGGTATCTAAATACGCGAAGACATTCAAAAATTGATAATTTATTGAGAGAACAGCATATTTCTTTGAAGAAATTGTGGTTAGACACTTTTACCTGGCGCACCTTGGGATCTGACAAAGCTGGTGATTGGTATGACCACAGTGTGCCCCCCCCAACCAAACCTGACAGAGCCTGAAGCTGTCCTCCCCCC
Organism: Chitala chitala; assembly: GCA_025773905.1. Lineage (NCBI taxonomy): Eukaryota > Metazoa > Chordata > Actinopteri > Osteoglossiformes > Notopteridae > Chitala > Chitala chitala. Next base: position 7,684,059 of record JABJVR010000034.1, read on the forward strand.
CTCCCCAGTGGACTGAGCCTGAAGCTATCCTCTCCTGCCCCTCCCCAGTGGTCTGCTCTAAGTCCTGAGTCCACTTAAAATGACTCCTCTTTCAGTCCTCTCTGTGTAACACCAAAGGGTACGGCCTCTGTGAGGATTCCTGTAACTTACCCCCCCTCCCATCTGGGTGTTCTCACACACTTGGGAGGTGTGATTCTGAGGCTGGCATCTGTCATATTCACTCAAGGCCATTAGTGTCACAGACAGTTAATCACTTTTTAAAGTCTCACCTAGTTTTTCAAAGTTTCAATCCAAATAACCGCTTTCTAGAAATAAGAGACTAGAAACAGCTCCGGGGGAAACGGCAAATTGCTTTTTTTAAAATCAAAGCAAATGCAAATAAGGCCAGTGGTATAAGCAGTTAATGTCTAGGGTATTTGAGTCAAGAAATTTTCCATCTCAGACTCGTAACGTGCTTCTTGCTTCTCAGGTTAACTGCAACGGTTTCACCATCGAGGATGAGGAACTGTCCCATTTGGGCTCTGCAGTGTTCCCAGAGTAAGACTGTGGTCCTGCTACAGATACACAGCATGTAAAACCTCAGTCAGACAAGCAGAATGTCACCCTGGACCTTCAGTAGGGCTCTGTGTGCTCAGGCATTCATGCTGTGGTCATGTGGTTATCTCTGGTCATGTGGTTATAATCTCTCTCTGTCTGTCTGTCTGTCTCTCTCTCTCTCTCTCTCTCTCTCTCTCTCTCTCTTTCACTCATTCTTTCTTTCCCGGTGTTCAAGTGTTGCATTGATAAACCACAGCTGTAGCCCCAACGTGATTGTCACTTACAACAAGGCTGTCGCTGAGATTCGGGCCGTCAAGGAAATCTCCCCTGGGGAGGAGGTGAGGATCACAGTCACTAGCTTAATGGGAGGGGAATGATAGGACAGTATGCCTCACAGCTGTGGGTGTCTGTCTGATGTCCAGTTCAGTCACCAGACCATTGACATGATCCATCATGATCCATCCAGGAGGTCACAGTTTTCTCCTCAACTCCTCCTAGACGTTTCCTAACACACACCTGTATGGCAGGTTATCTCATCTTTTTGATGAGACTGCAGAAATTGCAATTAAGTGAGCCTCACTCTCTCACTTTGTACTTAACAGCGCTAATTTAAAAGTTAATGATTACACTGAGCCCTGATTACATTTTGACATAATTATTGTATATTATGGTACATTTCTTGACTCCATTGCCCACTATGTAGAGGAGCCCAGAGTTAATGAAAGCACAGAATGTTTCATGACTAACTTTGGTTGTAAACCTTTAATGTTTTGCCCTTTGTATGAATTTTAATGTATTTTAGTTTGAAGAATAAAATATGGCTCTGTGTCATGTGTGCATCCTGCAGATTTTCACCAGCTACATTGATCTTCTGTACTCGACAGAGGACAGGATTGAGAGACTGAGGGACTCCTACTTCTTTACCTGTGACTGTACAGAGTGCAACACTAAGTCCAAGGTCCATGTCTGCCCCCAGTGGAGCTAGAGAGACATTACAGTAACAAAAAATATGTGAACTCAGCCAACCAACAGTAATAACCACCAATAGTGGGATAAATACACTGAACAACATACTGTACGTTACTGTATCTCAGAAGGAGCCAAATTCTGTGGCAGTGCAGAAGAACTGAAAACTACTTTTTTGTTATAGATGCTATACATCTGGCCATTTGGTTGTCTTATTAAAAGTCATAACATCCAGAAAAGTCAGGAGAAGACCAGACACAGTGGACAATCTTTTTATTTATTTGTTTTTTTTTTTTGATTGAAAACAGCTGTTGATGAAGGAGAGCTTCACTTTACCTTCTTCATGTACTTTACCCCAGCTGCCTTCTTCTCTAGACCCAGGTACAGCCAGTAGAAGGCAGCTGGGGTAAAGTACATGAAGAAGGTAACCCCAGAGATTTTTTTTGCCAAACTGTGGAGTTTTTGGTTCCTCACCTCTACTCTTGGCTGGCTTTATTTTTATGTTTAACTTCAGTTATTCACCTGCTGTTATTTCTGTATTATTTGAAATTTTGTGTGTAAAGAGCTTTAAGGCACCTCATTGTAAAACATGCTATTTAAAAATTGAATCTAATTGAATGTTTATGTTTATGGTAGGTTTTCCTACCTTCAGGCATAAATATGGCTGTATTGAATCTCCTTGATTTCTGCTTTGGCTGAATCAACATTTATTTAGTTGTTTTTGCTGTCCTTGTAGGACAAGGCAAAATTGAAGATAAGGAAACTGAGCACAAGTCCAAAGCCTGAGGAGATAAGAGACATGGTGAGGTATGGCAGGAACGCCATTGAAGACTTCAGGAGGGCCAAACACTCCAAAAATATCCTCATCTGTAGTGGGTGTTGGCAGCTCCCCCTGTGTGTTTATATAGAAGTCATGTGCCCCGTCTGGCTGCTGTTACCTTCAAAATGAGTCTGCAGAATTTTATATGTTGTGTTGTGTTTTTCCAGCTTCTGCTCTGGGAATATACTTTCTGCTTGGTGTTTTGTTTGTTTTTTTTTCCAGCAAAACCCTTAATTAAACAACCAGCCATGTCTGGACTGTTGTTAAACACTGTTTTAGACATGATATCTGATAACATCCTGAATGTTTGTGGATTTTAAATAGAAGGGAGGGAAAACCAGAGAAACTCTAGTATGTATTTAAAGATCATGTAAAGAAACTCTAAAGAGATAATTTTTGTGCATATAATCATTGTCTATAACAATCACTAATGGTCCCCGACAGCTATATGAGCACCATCAGCTACTGTCTCCTGTATATTTTTAAAAATGTCATTAAGGTTAAAGCTGTATGATTAATTAGCTTAGTTCATCTAAGCAAAGACAAGATGTAATGCACTAGGCTGTAGATACATTTTGATCATGAGTGAAATCACACTGCACTGTGTTTAAGAGCACCTGTGGCTGAACTAAAAGCGTTAGAGCCTTGACTTAACAGCACCCCCTACAGAGCTGCTTGAGATCTGCGAGCACAGCCTAGACAAGATGGGCTCCATATTTGATGACACCAACGTGTACATGCTGCACATGATGTACCAGGCCATGGGGGTGTGCCTCTACCTAGAGGACTGGGACGGTGCTGTGAGCTACGGGGAGAAGATCATCAAACCCTACAGGTAACACACTGACACATTCATACTCAGATTTAAATACAGATTCTGTTCTGCCGAAAAGATTCACTCATATTCTCCTTTGGGCTATAGAAGGCCAACCATATCTAACAATAAAACTTTGATATGCAATACATTATAGCAGCAAAGGTTTTCCATAACATTACGTAAATTCTACTCGTTCTACGAACAGTCCAAAACGTGAGCCAATACAGTTGGCTACAATTCATTTGCCTTTACATATAACTTTATGAAAAGACACCTGAGTGTTATTTTAGCTGATTACAAAGAATAAGGATATTGATGTAGCCTTTACTTGTCAGGGTTTAGCCCTTTAAACGAGAGCAGTTTAGCCATCATGGGAAGCCAGACTGCTGGCAGAGGTAGAGGCAGGCAGTGTGCTGTGGAATAGCTGGGTGTTAATGGTGTCTTTCTGCACTGCATAGTCAACACTACCCTGCTTACTCCCTGAACGTGGCCTCCATGTACCTGAAGCTGGGCAGGCTGTACCTGGGCCTGGAGAAGAAGGCAGCTGGGGTAAAGTACATGAAGAAGGTAAAGTGAAGCTGTCCTTCATCAACAGCTGTTTTCAGTCAAAAACATACAGGACAGTGTAAAGATGGAGAGATCATTTATGTGATTAATCTGGTGAGCCGTGAAATTTAAGAGCAGCGTAGCAGAATGACCCTTTAAAACGCAGCTGGCATTTAAAAGTTCTGTTGACTGTTTATGTACTTGATATTTCTGGTGTTACTTTCTTGTCATATATTTTACTATACTATTTGAGATGTTGCCTGCATGCATCTTTAGTGCTTGCACATGACGATATCTGGCATTTTATCTCATCCCTTAGTCACACTGCATTGTCTTTATAGCCCTGATGCAAGTTTGGCTCCGACGCAGGACTTTAACCAAGCTGACATGTCTTCCTCAGGCTATAGAAATCATGGAAGTAACTTACGGGAAAGACCACCACTACCTCACCGAGATCACGAAGGAAATCAAGTAATCAACTGGGGAGAGAAACAGTCCAGTAGTTCATAGTAATAGATCATCTTGAAGACTTGCAAAATCAGCTCCATTTAGCAACAGCTGAGAACTGTAAGAGCTTATAAAGCAAACTAGTAGGGCTATTAATGTTTTATACATGGCACTGAAATGGTTACGTATGATTCTTACAGTTGCTTACAGTAAATAACATCATAACAGTCACAGTGAAACCTACATGTAAATTGTTTACAGATGACAGGAGATGTTGTGAAAGTATAAAATATTTTTTAAAATCTCAGTGTTTATGAGGATTTTTGTCTTTATGCATACAGTGTCGTCAATGAAATTTCTCAGTCATCCAGGTGGAGCTGTCTGGAAGTTGAAGCATGTCAACTGGACTTCTTTGTTCTTGTTAGGAACGTTTCGCTGCTTGTCCAAGTAGCTTCTTTAGCGAAACATTCCTACCAAGGAGAACGAAGTCCAGTTCAATTGCCATACAGAGTGTAGTGCACAAAAAACTCACTATATTGTCACTTTACATCTCGGGGTCACAGAAAAACTTCGTGTACGGAGACTGTGTGACTGACTACTGTACAGACTGTAGGATTCTCTTAGCGAAGGGCAGGGCTGTAAGCAGCCATAGACTGCCGTACGCACCAGTTATTATGTGTACTGAACAGCAGATGGCGCTACAGTAATCTGATCGCTGACGGTGTAAATTTGGGCTTTTTCTCAGAAACATGGAAAAAAACTGTATTTGCTTTAAACCTATGAATAGTTCAAATTGCTGCTCAAATTGTATTTACACAACATAGAAGTGTTACCATTAAGCAGTATGTTTAGGTGCACGGGCATGTTTTGCACTGTTGGTTAATAAGATCTTTGAAAGCTCATTCAACAAATGGGTTTTCTGGTTAACATGTCAGAGAGAAGCTCAGGACCAGGACTTAATATCTCTGCAGCTTCTGTTGCATCACTGAAGTAAATGAAATTCTTTCAGTATCTGTCACAAGATTCACGGAACCTGGAAAATACTGAATAAATCAATGTGTGTAAAAACAGAAATAGTTATAATGTCTAATGAATCATTTTTGTGAGTGGCCGTAGAAGTATGTTTTTAGTGAATATGGGAAAAACTGCTGCAAGTAATTTTAGTAAGTTGTAAGAGTAATTAAGATGCCTAATTTGTCCTTTAAGAACACTGTACTTATGATAGACTGCTGAATTTTATTGCTTTTCTCAGTCGAAAACAAGGATGAGCCTGGGTGTGGATGAAACTCTTGTCAGCACAGAGCTCCAGGGAAGAGGATGATGTTTCAGGTTCATGGCTCAGGGAACCAATTAATCTCTTGCCTTGATCTTTGGAGGGTGGTGTGATGCTGCTGCAGCTGCCGCGGCCCAAAGGCACAGGACCACTGCCGCACCTATACGCTTACTGTTTATACTTGCTTTCTGTTCCATTAGCCCACAACTGCAAAATCAGCAGCAGGAAAAGCATTTTTCCTTTAACCTCAGCACACACAATCTCACATTATAGCTTGTAGTCAGTTATCTGAGATTTAGACTATCACTGGTGCACATCTCACGTGACAGCAAATACTGAATAACAGGAGCAGTACTGACAAAATTATGGTCACTATAAACCAGATAAAATAATTGTTTCTCTGTGTGTGTTGAGTATTTCCATAATTTCTCCAGAATAAACCGCAGCACATGAATAGTACTTAACTGCTATGTTCATGAACTGTGTTAATAGCTGGTAACTTGTACTAATATTTTGGCTCCTGTTTATAAGGCAAGACAGGGCTGTGGGTGGCTTCAAGCCCATCCCAGGCAGCACTGGTTGAAAGGCAGGTTAGACTCTGGACCACAGGGTCATACACACACCTACTCACAAAGTAAAGGCAACGCAAGGCTACTCTACCTAACTTACATGTCCTTGTACTGTAGGAGGAAACCGAAGTATCAGACTAAACCTAAGCATGCACCTGGAGAAGATTCACACCACACCCACAGGAACCAAACTCACAAGCCAGGAGGCATGAGGTGACAAAGATACCCGCTGAGCCTCCAACACCACCTATATGCAAACAACAAATAAATGTGATGCGAACAGCCAGTGAGGAAAATGTGTGCTGTAACACCTTCTGACAAAGGTCTGTGGTAAAGTTACACAAACAAACAGAATCTGCAAAGTAATCATGCCCACCTTCCTCAACTATAGCATAAAACATAGCATTGTATCAGCAACCCTCGCTGAAATGCAACATATTGATAGAAATGCTGTTTGTAAAACATCCAAATGTTTGCTGAACACACGCACTCAACTGCCTGGCCAATATCCTTAAACTACAACACGCTACATTAACAACCTGGTTACCATTGCATTTTTTTTTTTTCCCTTTTTCAGAAAAAAAGAGACAACTGCTTTTTTTTGTTAAATTACCAAGAAACTCTCACTGCAACACCAGTGAACATAAACATCCCAACCAATACTGGCTGCCAAACGTTGTGCATGCATGGACCAAATTTACTGTGGCCTAAATGTTTCATGGAAGCCAAGAGAAGGAAACATTGCATACCTCTGATAATGTGGTTTAAAGGTAAAAAAAGAAACCTTCGAGCCAGTAGACATAAACACAGCTGTTGTAAAGGTGTAGAAAAAGGAGTGTGACGCTCCTGTGTAGAATTAGATTATATTTACTACTGACTGGCAGAGATATCAGGGAAATGAAGAGCATACATTACTTAGACTCCAAAGGAAATAAAAGACAGATACAGAAAATAATGCTTTATTGCCTAATGAGTAGGAATGGAAGCATTGTACATGGTTTAAAGTTTAACAGGCTTAGGGAGCGTATATAAAATATCTGTACAAAATTAAAAGGTTCTCAGGCAGTGGGGGACAAAACTGCGGCATGGAATGGAAAATACTGTCGTAACAGAAGTGCAAAACATGTCTAGAAAGCACAGACTTATACACGACTGAGTATACACACACATTAGAATATAAAAAAGACATGCATAGTTTATGGTATTAAAAAGTACCAAGTCAAAAAAAAAAAAAAAAAAAAAAAAAATTATGCATTTCCAAAACACTACAGAATGACATTGTTTTCATGGCACACACAAAAAGGACAGCGATGCATGACGAACACACGCACGTCGAATGCAGCGTTAGGGTTTTAGGCACTGTGGTGTCAGGTCAGTGAACGCAGCTGCCATACGGCTGCCTGCATGGCTGTACAGGAGGTCTGAGCAGACGACGCGGTTAGCGCTGGCCAATGTTGGCCCCACTTAGGGGTGAGGTTTCCCCACCTCAAGCTCACGTGCACTTTTCAGGAATGGAGGACTCTAAAACAGGGCCTCAATATCTGACACCCAAAATCAGCTTGAAACACATGCACCATGGAGGCAGCAGATTTACAACTAGAGGTCTGATTATTTCATGCCAACACCGATCACTGACGCACAGACCTGAAGCCAGTGGTCTAACACAAACCAGCCTAATTTATAATATTAATACAGCACTGCTAGTAGCTACTAAGATGAATGAATTACAGTTTTTGTAGATTAAGAAGGGGAGGGGCTTAAGTAGTATTGTTTCACATATCAACACCTGCTGAAATCCACTTAAACAGAATTTCAGCTCAGGTAGAGGCAGAAAAGTAAATTCACAGCAGAGGGTCTGTATTATATTTGATGTATGGAGTTTCTAGGAGTTTAAGAAAAAAAATGCAACTACAAAAGCAATACTGCATAGAAAATATGGCGAAATAATGTTCAACACAGCAGGCGTTGTGAGTGTATAAATAATTAAGACATTATTTACATCTGCAGAGTAACGTAGCCATTGCAAAAACAATTAAAACAGAAAATGGAAAAAAAAATCCTGTGTGTAAAGAAAAAAAAAGCTAAAAATCAGCTGAACAAAACATTTCACAACAGAAAATCTGATAATACAACAGGAATTTAAAGAAGCTTATGGAAAAAAAAAAAAAACTGGCCTGAAGCCAGTAAAATTATGACGGCAGGAGAAAAGTTTTAAAACATTTTTAGATTAAAAAAAACATATCTGACACAGACTGATGAACTCCTAAAATAACCAGTCTGCCACGTCTCGCCTCAGCTCCGTTTGGAAATGTCGACATTCGATTAATGAAACAGCATAAAGGAAAACAAAGATTTTATGTCGAGAAAAATAAATTAACATAATAAAATAGATTATTAAAAAATTAAATATTGAAATGTCTTGACATAGATTTTTCTTGAAATGTCGTGACAAAATATTTTACAATTATCAGATGCAACATTCTAGAGAAGCTATTCTATAGCAGTACTGAAAAAATTTTAAACATAGTTCAGCCAATGTCCATCATAAGAATACTTTATGCCCTGTGAGCGAATGCAGCTGCCTGCTCCATGTTTTTATAATTGAAAATATTGCTCTGTCAAAAACAGGAACAGAAATGCACTTTTGAAAACTGAAGTAAAAAAAACTAACTGGCAGGGACATTCGAAAACTGGTTTCTCATGAAGAATATTGTAGCTTGTCATTTCTGTGGTACTATCCTCTGTGTTCAATATCAATCTCAATTGTTAGCATTAAATATCATGTTTTAAAATGTATCAGTTTGTGAAATTCCAAGGAGCTATCTGAACATGACATGTTCTGGTAAACTTCCCCCCCCACCCCCCATTGTTCAGTCTCAACTAAAACTTAGTTTAAACAAATTCATTACAAACCATTCTGAAAACGCTCAGAAAGAACCAACTGGGCCATATAAAATTCCCACAATTTTTAAGCACTTTTTTAAACGTACCCACAGGAGCTTCTGTCAGATACAACCTGACAACGATTACAAACAAACATTGGTCACCAAAATTATACCTTTGCGGTACAGTTTAAAGTTTAAAAAGTCGTATAAAAGAACAGAAGAACATACTATGAAACAAAACAAAGTACAAGGTGTAAAAACACAGAAGGCTTTCTGGAAAACCATGTGGTGTGTATTCAGCGTGCTCATCTTCAGTAACAGTTTAAAGTGATAGACCAGGGAGACAGTCTCCTCCACGCGTGCCTTAGATGAGCCGGGAGTTCTTGAGAAACTGGATCAGGACCTGGTAGACGAACTTGTACTGCGAGATGGTCTGGACCATTAGCATGCGTTGCTGTCGGAGCCGGCCCAGCATGGCTGGGATATCTACTTTCTGTAGAAGACAAAAGCTTGGTGAGGCACACACTTCACCATCAAACATAAGCTACCTACATCAGCTATGTAAATATTTATGGAGAAGCGGCACGTGAACACGCATGCACCGCTGCGAATCACAGCCCCACAAAAGCACGTCGACAAACCTGAGTGGCTGATGGCATTTGAGATGAGAGGAGTGATGTGATGGTGTGTGTGTGTGTGTGTGTGTGTGTGTGTGGTGGGGCATTAGCGGACCTCATTGTGCTCCACGCAGCTGATCATGAGCTCGGTGAGGATGACCACGCCCGTGCGGCCCACGCCCGCGCTGCAGTGCACCACGATGGGTGGGTTCAAGCTTCTGGACGTGTCCAGCATGCTGTTGGTGTGCCGGCGCACTGACTGGATTTCCTCCAGGTAAGCTGAGGACAAGACACAGAGTGAGGACGCAACAGCAGCTAATACCTGGCTTTGTGCTCGACTCCTCTCAGTTACCGGACACAAAACGGAATAAACATGTCATTGCCAAACCACAGCTGTCATTATACTTCAAAGTATAACCTATTAGTTTATTCCTACCAAAAATTAACCTTTGACATTTTTCTCAGCTGTTTCTATATTAATGGTGAAAATATACCCAAATATTTATCCGAGTGCGCCGGGCTCAGGGCCCAGCCATTTTTATGTTTTTATGACTCACCATACAATATAGCCAATTCCACGTATTTGCGTTGAACACAAAACACAGAGAAACTCGAATAAGTTGGGGAGATGTGTGAATCGCGACACTCACAGAGGAAGCCCTGAACGTATTCGGGACAGCCAACATCAGGCCAGTCTGTGTACTGGAGGTGCCACACTGTCCGCTCCTGGCCCGACAACAGGTGCTTCACCTTCAACCCAGTGGTGGCGTAGCAACCCGAGTCCGTGCGGAACTTGGTGGTGACTTTGAACTTGCCGTGGGTGGCCGAGTTGTGTTTGGAGCCGAGCTTGGGCCAGTACCTGTGGCTCTTTGCCCTGCCCCCTTCCTGCAATGCAGAAATACAAACGCAGTGTTTGTTGTTTCCCCGATATGAGTGACAGGAACTCAACAGCTTAGCCTGGCTTACTCTCATAGATAATAATGATACATGACGAGTCTTGGTGAGGGCTAAACATCACCATACAGAGAAGTACAATAACAAATTTCCATTAGCAATGCACTTTAATTTCAACATTGCTGATTAGTACCATTTTAGGTGAAGTCAACCAGGATATTTTTGATGTTTGTATGTTATTAATGGAGACTCCCCCTTTCCTTTCCCATCCCTGCAGCTACAGAGAAGCTCTTGAAAAAGCCTTGCATACCTCCTCTGCGGTAACCATGGCGATGACATTAACACCTTGCTCCCACACCATTTGCCAGAAGTCTTGGCAGGTGTTTGGCAGTGGCCCCTGGGTGGCAATGTAATGCCATTCCTCACCACTAATGGTGACCTGAAAGCAGCACAGAGGGGGAAACATATGGGACACAAGGTATCATTACCTGCACATTTCACTAATGGGACAACCAAGTCTGTACAGACAGCATTGCAGAAGCAGCCTACACGTCAACAATAAAAATGTATGCTGCCACCTAGTGGACATAAAACACACCACATGCATGTCATGACGGAGTTGGCCTTTCTGGTATGTATGGGCGGGTACTGGGACCTTATGACTTGTTAATTGTTCAACCACATAATCTATAATATCACTTAGTTTTACTGGATAGACAAGTTAATAGTACATTATGATTGGGCTAAGAAGGTAATTTCTACTGTATTCTGTTCTTGTGCCATCTACATATTTGTTACTTCTACACTTAAATACCTTTGCTTTTAGTCACAGGTGTTCACAAAACTTTAATGTAAACAGCAGCCAGTAATATGAACTGATGTTTATGCCTAGGCCATTTAGATTAAGAATGTTTTACTAAAGGCACAAATGCTCACCATATCACAAGTCCAGATCACCGAAATTGATACGATTTTCTCTGTGCTTTACTTGACACAGTCTTTAAAGCCCCACAGTACACCACAATTATTTACCACACCAAACACTAGTGTCCCATATTTCATTCATATTTCATATTCTCATTCACTTGTCACTTGATGACACTTGCATTAATGCCTCCAACTGCAGTGATGTAGTTATGCCAGACTGTGAACATCGGTCATGTGAAAGCTAAGAATGCTAAGCAGATGTAGCGAATACAGTATTTCTGCAGAAATAACAAGATTTGCTAAAGATCCCAGTTAATTTCCTTTCTACTTAATATTTCAAATATCCAGAAACATCTGAGAACAAAAGACTACAGCAAACAAGCATCTGAAAGGCATATTCTAAATATGCTCTTAACTGAAAAGGTACCGGCTCAACCTTATTACCCGTCTGAAATAGCCATTATAAAAGATCACAGAGGCATGTTCTTGAAAAGGTGAGGTGCACATTTAATGGCGAGGGTCTATCCCTCTGTGGAAGTCCCACCTTGACGTGAGAGGCATTGATATAACCCGTGTTGTTCTCTTTGGTGGGCACGAGCTCGACCCGGTTCTCCTCGTACGGCACCACGTCCCGGAATCTGTTGCGCTCAGTGTTCTCCGGCAGCGCGGCCGTAGTGACCAGGCAGTCAGCCTTCTTCTTGGGCACCTGCTCGTACTCCGTGAACACCCTCTCCTCCTGGACCTTCCTCTCCAGCAGTTTACACTGCAGGGGAGTGAGAAGAGTGAGGAGCATGTGTCTCAGGAGAGGTAAAATACTATACATCAAACAGTGTTTGTTGAGACTAAAAAGAGACTTTATTCCTTAGAACCTGATCCTGAAGTGCCTGGAGTGCAGGTGGTGTGCTGGTTTTCAGCTTCACCCAAACCCTGAAGCACGTGCTGAGGTTAATCCTTCTACCACATGAGTGCAGGTATGAACTCAGGCTACTCATTATCTGATCATTTAGAGGGACCTTGAAGACACGCAGTGCTGCGGTAAGGGGACTGCCTGAGCAAGCGTTTTATATTTCAGGGAAGGCTGTTGTTTTCCTCGAGGCTATGTATTTTACTGTATAATTGTCTGCTTTCAAACCTTTCCACAAGGATACAACCCACTCACAGGTGGTCATTCCTTAAGTGCGTCACTTTTCACGAAAACTAACACACCATCACTGTCCACCTGGGTAACTCACATCAGCTGTGTCGGAATGCCAATACAAAGAATTTAATAACAGGCCATTACACTGAGAGACGACCAGCTGCTTACACTAGAACCCGATTCCCTACACACACGCTTAGAAACAGCTCCTACAAACTTTGAATTGGTGCAACAATATCATTAATGACCACAGGTTTAAATCTCAGGTGAAACAAGTCAGTCTAAGAGGTTCACACTGCTTTCATATCAGGGAGAACTCATCGTCAGCACCCCATACAGATCAGCATGCAGCAACTTAATTTTATAATACAGACCAGCCCAGTCAACAAACAAAATATGGCAACAGGTCTCCTGGTGACACTAAAGCCTGGCAAAACTGACAGGTAAAAAGCTTTAAAATCCTGTGTGTTGCAAAGTAAGCCCCAACACTCAGAGTATCCACCTACTGACAGTCTGTTTTCTGTCCTTGTACTATACTGTAGCCAGAAATTCCTGGTGTACCTTTCAGAATAACAGACTCCACTAACATTGTATTGATACAACTAGAACAGTCAGCATTTTAGCGGTGACTAAACCTTCACAGCAAATGAGAATCTATGGCAAAGTGCCATGAACAGAAGTGAGGAATGCTTAGTGATAAAGGTTAACTCTCCAAACAAATTCCTGGTCAGGACTCCCCATTTAGATTACACTGCCAATAAAAGCAAACCTTGAAAAACCAGTAAATCTTTAAGATTCTAAAATACTAGACTGATTTCCCTAAACTCAGCATGTACACGTGCATATATCACTCACTCACTCACACACACACTTATATACATACATTATATACAGAGAAAGTGGCCAGTGACTCAATGGATAGAACATGAGGATGGGATGTGGAAGTTTCCCAGGTCAAATCCCACCCCAGCCACCAGGTGTGTGCCTGAGCAAATCACTCAGCACTAGCTTCCCGGGTGCAGAATTATAAGCTGCCCACTGCTCCCCCAGGGGATGGGTTAACTGCAAAGCTAACTTCACTGTAACACGTAGTCAATGACAATAAAACTTGAATTCTATATGACAGAATCTGAATACAGAAACGTGTTTGATATTGGCAGAGTCAGGTGCTCACCAGCTCATCCGTGGACGACTTGGCGAAGTCCTCCTGCTGGCTCTCGTGCACAGGCATCCGTGCCACATAGAGTCCGTTCAGCGCCGCCATCATGAGTGGCCTCTTCAAGGAGTCTGCTGACATCTTCTGCTTCTCCAGCGTCTTCAAGAAAGAAGACAAGCCTGCCGTCATCGCCAAGTCAACAGACACCATGCAACAGCAGTGACTCCCTCCTTCCTACCCCCCTCAGGCTGAGACACGCTGACTGGGCCCTGGCCTCAGTTCCCAAAAAGAAGCAGGAGATGTCGAGCGTTCCTCTCCTAACGAGCGAGTACCCTCCTGTCCCCTCAGGCTGCAGTCTCCAAACCTGACCTACTTCCTAACGTCTGTGTGAGATTAGAGCCAATAATCTCTGCTCATTTTAAGCCGCCTACCTTCATGCAACAGAACAACATCTCTTAATCAGAAGTGGAACACCATGGTGAATATGCAATGCAATGGCACAAAAGCCTGTATGCATCCTGTACAAATCTCCAAAACCTGGCAGCATCATGTGGACCTAGGAGTACTTTTGTTGAATAAAAATAAATAAATAAATAACCTTTGTAAAAGGGGCATGGAAGGGAAGTGGTAGACTCACAACACTAAGGAACTTGCATTCAATCCTGACTCAGTTGGCCCCATATTAAATGGAGGTTTCCATCTCTCTGGAGTCCCACCACCCCCAGCTCAAAGAGAAAATATGTTCAAATAGCTTTCATGTTAAAATAACGGGGTTAAAGAAGCTGTAACACACACACACACACACACACACACACACACACACACACACACACACGCACACAACTACAGGTGCTGATTATGAATCAGATCTACAGTCTCAGAGAACTAAGGGACTAAAAAAATTGTTTGATCAGGATTGCTTCCCAGAATTCATGACTGTAAACCGGAATTCTGTTGATAAAATCTGTCATCTAATTACTTAACAACTGTGAATGTGTATTACAGTTGAAACGCAACAAGTACAATCCCAAAATAAGCAAAGTGGTTTTGTTCCGCTGCCCATTTTGGTCTGCTGTGTAGAAAGCAGCTCCTGTTCATTCTCACAAACATGCCGCATACAGTAATCTCCATCTTTAATAAGAATTAGCCTTAATCATGTAAAGCCTAAACACTACTGCGTATATGGAATCCTAATGTTAACGAAATACGACAAATAAGGAAATGCAGTCTAGGCCTGTCCTCTTCTACGAAATCACATTGTTGAGTGCGATTACTACAAAGATTGTGCTTTATTATCAAAAGAATTTGTGCTTGAAAATGTGTAAAACAACATAAATCACATCTAAGTGGGCAAATGGAGATGTGTTTGGACTGATAAATGTGACCGCTGAAACTTGAACAGGAAATTAAACACAGAGGCAGATAGAGCAGACACAATGGGACTTACCCGAAGTCTGATCTCACTCTCCACAATGCTGTCCTCAATGGAGAACATCTCAGACACCGGTCTTTCCTTGACCGGCTCCTTCCGGACCCGCTCCTTGACGCTGGTCAAGTCTGGCTCAGAAATGGACGGCCCAAGTACAGAGCCATTAAGGTTTGCAGGCTCAGCGCGGGCCTGGCTCTGACAGGCCTTGGTTGCACGGGCGTTGGCCGCCTCGTCTGCCTCTGTGTTGCGCTCCTGGCGACGCTCGTGCCGGATGGTGCTGTTGCTCACGCTCACCCGTGGCCCAGGGTACTCGGGGGGTGGCTTGTTGGGCATCTTGGCCAACGCAGCCTGCAGCTGAACGCTAATGTCCTCGTTGAGCGCCGGGATCTGGACATCCAGGTCGGGGGACTCGTCCTCCTCTTCCTCTTCCTCCTCACTCTCGCTGCTGTGGATGAGCATGGTGGCATTGGAGAGGGTCTTCTTGTGTTGGTAGGCGGCCTCGGGGGCCTTCTGCGGTGCCATCTCTGGAGGCTCCCTTAGCGTGTTCCTGCAGGGCAGTGGCGCGTTCAGTGTCTTAAGGGCCATGGCCTCCATGCCACGCACCATACTACTGATCACCTCCAGGCTCGGCCGCTTGCTCAGGGCCGGGTGGTGCTTGGCAGCCGTCAGAGGCTCGCTCACCTCCTGCAGGGACTGGTGCACCACGGCCGAGCTGTCGGGCTTGAACGTCTTCACAGAGAGCTGCACCTTACGTGTGACCAGCTCTGGGCTGCTGCCGCCCATGCACCGGTGCCGGTGGCTCGCCAGGTCAGGGGTGCTGGTGGCGGGCCGGAAGCTAGGGTAAGGGGGTGGCGGTCGGGACAAATGGTTCCTCAGCATGTGGGTGGTGTTGTAGTTCTGGGTGCCCTGCTGCTTGGTGTTGGCGAGCTCCGGCGTGCTCACAGTGTGGGAAATGGCGCTGCCCGGCGCTTGGCCCACAGCAGGGCCGCAGCCCGGGTTCACATGAGCCGAGGGCACAGTAGGCCTGCTGTAGTTCACCTGGGGGTTGTAAGGGCTGTGGTACTGAGCCCGCTCCCTCATCTCGGGCTGGCTGTACACCAGGGCCTCAGGCTGCCTGTAGGCAAAGGCATTGCTAATGTTAAGGTTCCGTAAGGACTGGCTATGACAGTCGGCGGCAACCAGGTGTCTCTTCTGCCGCATGACGGCCTCATAGTCTGGCGTGGGCCTGTAGGAGGGCGCGATGATGGCACTGTGTCGGTGGCTGGGAATGTAGTCTGGCCGCATGATGTCACTGCCCGGGATGCTGAGGTTGGAGGACATGGGCGACGCCTGGACGAATGTCTGCGAGTGGTTGAGCGAATTCACACTCGGGGTGCTGTACATGCTCCCATTGGGAACGGATCCGTTGCGGAAAGCAAAGTCGACTGGACAGCGGTCCAGACTTGTCTCAGACTTATAATAAAGGTCTTCGTGAAAAATACTGTCTGTGGAAAGCAAGAAGCATTCAAAAATAGTCCAGAATTGCTTATATAATACATGCAACTTTTAGCATTTATGCATAAAAAAAAAAAACACAATCACACCACAAGTGTAAGATTACCTTGTGAGCTTTGAGTATCCTGGTATGGCTCTCCATATTTAGAATGTACAGGCTGAAGGATGCAGGAGCGAGGCCTCGGCTGACCAGGAATGAGTGGGGAGACAGTTACAGGGATGACCACCATCCAGCAAAAAAGACATCGTAAGAGCAGTGTTGACCACCACCCAGCAAGACACAGCAAGAGAGCCGCAATGGTCATCAGATAGCCACAAAGATTACAAGAGAATGGTGGAGACCACCACCTAGAAACAGACTGCAATAGACTGGTGAACATATAAGGCAGACAACATTGAAGAAGCGGTTGCCACATGTCTGCTAACTAGCCAACATCAGTCAAAGTGAGACTTGTCCTTAAATGTATAACCCGGGCAGATTACTGGAACATCTGAGAAACTCATAACAGATCGTGTCAGATCATAACACTGCAGGGCTTGGTCATTATAGGCCTGGGACAAACAAAGCGTTAAAACTCTAACTCCAAACCCATAACATAAAATTACAAAAAAACAAAGCGGCACAGTATTTCTTTAACTGTACAAAATAACTAGGCCTCATTTAGTATCAGCATTCAAGCAGTGGGGGAGAAAAGTGAAATCAGTGCTTCCATTGTAGTCCCGGAAATCAAGGTCATGAAGGAGAGCACGCACTGAATACAAAGTCTACAATTCATGCCCATAGACCTATGAATAGTTAACCCTGACCAACTTTAACCACCCTGCAATTCAATGGGTTTTGTTCCTTTCAGAGATATAAATGGCATTTTTGTTCCAAAATCCCTATGGGACTTCAGTGCAAAACACAGTGCACCAAGTGCTTAAGAAACACAACAGACCCTCGGGCCTTGCTACAAGTCAAGCAGGACAGCCGCATGCCAGCTACAATATCGGACTGAAAGTCCTTGTTTCTCCACCCTGCACACCGTTTTCCTGTTTAGTATGAGGAGCAGGTTGTGTAGGAAGACCATCTGGACCAACTGCTAAGGTTGGGGGGTTGGGCGAGGAGTCAATGAGAGGTCAGTGGAAGCTCACTCAAGGACAAGTGACCGCCTGCGAAACATACCAGAGAGGAACCGGTCCACGTTGGGCGTCTCCGTATTGGAACCGGCGAATGAGACGGCCTGCAAAGACACCAAGCCGTCATCTTTTGATGTGCATCTCATGAACAAGGCCTAGTTCAACAACAGAAAACCATGGTCTTGGAGATGGTTCTCTCTGCTGTGGACCAAAACCCCTCAGGAGTTGGAGGAGTTGGGAGGAATGAACAGAATGCATTTGAACCCTACTCACTCTGTGCATATTTTGTTCTGCTTGTAGAATTTATGCCTGGCAGTAAACAGCCTTGAGATGTACTTGGCCATTTCCATGTCTTCCTGCAGGATAAAATAAAATAGGGCAGTTAATCTAACCATTTTAACATAATTATTTCCTTAAACTTTAATTTTACTTTTTCGTTCCCAGATGACTGAATGTAACACCCTCAAAATTTCATGGCAGAAGTGTACGTTGCTGAGAAAACACAGCATCCTAGTTTTAAGTTTAAAACTACCAGTACAAATCTTCTCTGCATAAAATAACCACTGCAGACAAAAGAACAAGTTAGTAGCCCTCTGTCCCACTTTCCCAGGAGATGACCTTGCACTTAGAGCTAGCTCTGGGCACGGAAGACACAACAGCTCACCGTGTGGAACATGATGGTGTCGTCTTTGCTGGTTATCTCCACGGTGATGGCGGACTTGTTGTGTGCAATCGTGCCGATGTCCTTCCACCTGCCATTCAGAGAGGCCACACGCTAGGTCAGCTGACAAGGAATGGCTGTGTGTCAAGATGGCATCGTAAAGATGGCAATACTGAACGACGCATTAAGCGTGATACAGTTTGATGTTTGCAGGTGCAGTCAGTGCAGACCACTCACTTTGAGTCACTCCACACAAAAGCATTCAACCACAAAACGTGTTCATAAAATACCCAGAATACTCTGCTCCCACCTGTGCAGCATAATTGACCGCCCATTCCTGTGCTTAACGAACACTCCGATGAAGGACACGCCAATGTAGATGTCATTGGTGTAGTTGTCCTGCGAGAAATAAGCAGCAATTAGAGGGGTGCTTGGGCACTAGAGGATGTCGGAGGTTCACCAGTTCCTGGAACACAAAGCCTGAGTCGTATACCTTGGCAGGGAAACTCTCCTGACCAAATCCATCCAGCTTCTCCACTTCCTTAATATAAAGAAGCTCCGCTTCGGCAGGTTGCATTCCACTGTGGGGGAAGGCACAGGAAGCTTTCAACACTGTGGATGACTTCATCTACAACTGCTGGGCGATATCCAATCAGGTCAAAAACCGGTCATCCAAGTAATGAACTAAAGAAAGCACTGGTGGGGGTTAAATGAAAGGGTCAATGATTTACACAGTGGACGTTAGGATACCCACTTTGACTTGCCACTAGACAATGTAGCTTGGCCATGAAATACCTTCGACTCATGTTACCAAGAGGTGAATTAGCACAGAGGAGAAAAACGTCCCAATGTAAAAAAAAAAAAAAAAACCCTACCAGTGGGATTTGTGTTCCTCTGCCACCTTCTGGGTACATTCTTCCAAAACCTCCTCCATGTGAGGCCAGTTCTGTACCAACAAGAAACAAGACCACTCTGCTAGGCGGTGTGACACAAGGACACTTTCTGGGTAGCTCTGAGCACAGATGACATTGCACAGATTTCTGAGAACAGAAGATAAACCAGACAGCAAGCCAAAGCACACTGAACAGCTGCAAGGATTTACTTTAAGAGTCTAAATTTCCACTGTCAAACTGCCGCATTATGGACTGTAACCAGAACCAAAAAATATGGTGCCATTACACCAGTTCTCATCTCTCCTGCGGCTCCCTGTTGAGTTCAGAACAAACTTGGAAATTCTTCTCACTTATAAGGCACTGTGAAGTCTGGTTACTCCTTATCTAGCAGCACTGATTAATGCGTACAAGCCAGGACATACTCTCCAATCACAGAATGCAGATCTTGTGGTAATTCCTAGAATAAATAAGAAGTGCTGGCAGAGAAGACTACAGGGCTCCTTGTTTATGGAACTATCAGTGCCAGCCACAACACTGCAGTACATTACAATCCAAACTTGACAAGTTACTCTTCAACGTGGCTGATGATACAGGAAAGATAAGGGGGGGGGGGCTTGAAAGGAGAGAGTGAAAAGGAAGGAAAATTAGAGAAAAACAAATCTTAAACAGCAAGAACCAAAAAGCGAAGATAAAGCAGACACCAACTCAGCACGCACCATCATCAGCACTTTTGCTTGGGTCACACAAGTACGCAGCCCCTGCCCCTCACATTCCCCTTGCCAAACAGCCCCTGCGCTCTCTTTACTCCTCAATCCTCACCACCGACACACATGCATCCACCGATCACTCGCCTCAATTACTCGACTGCCCCATTTACACATTCCACTCTCCTTACTCTAACCAACCAGCCTGTAGGAGGACATGGAACACTAGTCCCGGCTCAAGACAAATGGCAAAGTGTTCCCCGAGTTCCTGAAGAGGTTATCTTAGGTGCTACAATCACACTGCTCCCCTGATCAGGGACCTATCCACTTAGAAAAAACCCAAACTACTAAACCTTTCAGTAACGTCAAATGTTACTTGTCAAACTAACCGTGAATGTAGCTGCAGAGAGAGAGAGAGAGAGAGAGAGAGAGAGAGAGAGCGCGCAACTCACCACTGGAAACAGCACATATTCCCTGAGGAAGTCCTGGCACTGGAACTGGTTATAGTCTCCAAAGTCAGCTGTTTAAACAAAAAAATTTACACACACACACACATTTTCAAATAACTATTTTTTAAATAAATAAATAAATACAAGGCACACAGTCAGAGTTCAATATTGTAAAAAGCATATACATTTCCATTTCAAATCCCATAACTTGAATTACTTTCCATATTTATTGGAACAAGAAATAAAACCTAAAAATGCAAGGTGTAGAAAGTAACCAAGACCAAGGCGTATAAAAAGAAAAGTTCACACAGTCAGAAGCTGCGATCCCTGCCCCTTCCTCCAGCAGAGCTCCCTCCCCTGATGTTTGACGTTTCCAGGTCTTACCCTGCACAGCCAAGCCAGCCAATCGGATGCCCTGCTCCACAGTACACTGCAGGCGACCGTCCAGGATCTCCTTCTTCACCTGAAGGTAATACTGGTACCTAAAGGAAGAGGAATAAACACCAGGATTAACAGTGGAAGGTACACATGGTTTACAACACACGAAATATTAAGATAATAATGAACAAGGCTAGCTTGGCCTCACTACTGCCATCCTTTATGGTAGTTCAATAGTTTTTTTTTTTTCCCCCCACAACCGCACTTACAATTGGCCAAAGGGTTACTGCTTAGAAGGGGCGTGCAAATAATTTTAAAAATGCATATTCCAGATGCTAAATCTGTTTATGTTCTATTGGAGGTCATGACACACCATTTACATTTTTGTGGTGAAAAACCAACACAACAAACAAAACGATTCATCAGTTTATTCATTCTTTGCAAAATATCGTAGGCCTATGTTACACAAGCCCCAGTTGCCTTTAGTTCCAACTGAATAGACTGGTGACCTCATGTGATTCAGTGTACTGAAAACGGTAATTATGACCTCTGGCGCTCTTTACTGAACACAAGTATCAGACCTACTATCTCACATACATAAATCCAACCCATTTAAAGGCTTTATTTTTCACCCCTTGATTTTAAAACGGAACTTGAGCCAACTGTAAACCTTAAAGGGGTAGCACATCACTGCAATCTTTCACTGCACTCTTCCTTACACCAAGACTGACACTGATCTTTCACTGCACTCTTCCTTACACCAAGACTGACACTGATCTTTCACTGCACTCTTCCTTACACCAAGACTGACACTGATCTTTCACTGCACTTTTCTTTCCACTAAAAAGGGCAGCACAATCTTTCACTGCGGCCTTCAGTTTACTCAGGGCAACACTATAATCTTGCCCTGCCCTCTTCTAGAAGGCTATAATTACCCTGTAAAAGGAGTAGTTTTGGGGAGCAATCACTCTGTGATGGTAACCCTTTAATTACTGAACCAGAGTGAATAACACTGATGGGTAAAAAAAGTAATCAAGAAAGAAAAAAATGGAACCACATACATCAAACCATCCGATCAACTTCCTCTAAAAACATTTGCTATTGTGAGATGTGAGCTGCATTTCATTAATAAGTATACCCAACACATACATTTTAAATCCATGTATAAGTCTAACTCAATGACTTCTCTTCATATTTTATTGCAAGGCTGCAGTAGTCCCAATAGTAATGATATTTATTCATTTATTTTATTATATATATATATTATATATTTTTTTTTTTTTACACACCAAGACCACAGTGAGAGTGAAAGCTAAAAACTGAAGACGTAACGAAAACTGAAAACTGAAAAAATTAACATTTTACATTATTGTACTGTAAATCTGTCTGGGGGAGAGTTAAAATAATTTGGATGCATGTCAAAAACATACAGGGAGGAGGACACTGAAATGTAAAAGTAAAGTTATTACAGGCAAATTCAGTAATGGAAGCAGAGCCTTTCACTGTGTCCTTAAAATCTGTGGCGTGAACCAAGTTCACTGCGCTGGCGGGACTCTTCCAAAGGAACTGGAGGTTTAGCTTACACTTCACATACATGGCTGAGACAAAACTATAGGAGTTTGCCTTTTATTTACTGGGCTTTATTACATAACATCTTACAACAGATGACTTGTCGCTTCTAGAGAATAGTTTGCACTTCAGTGCAAGAACACAAATGAAGATTTCACAACTTCAGTCGTACTTTTTATAGATGAGCCCTAACAATATGAAATATTTTAAACCAATTATGAAGACAATGCTTTTCACGTAAGAGTTTTAAAGATGTTGCTCAGGTAAACATGAAAACATATCCAAGCTCATGTTTCCAGGCCATTTCACCACATCTCTTCTGTGCACTGACCTCACTTGTAGGGGCATGCCAGCTAATTATGCTAGGGTTTATATAATGAATGAACCGCAGAATTTCTAACCAATGATGTCATTTTCACTACATAGTGACTGTGCATGAGAGTCCTCTGACTGCCAGCACCAAGCACCAAATACGCAGCCTGTCTAAGATTAGCTAATGTATTCAAGAGATGACAGACCTTCACATGATGGTGCTGACTTATAAAAGACAGAATAGTATAAATATAAGAGGATTTCATGTCACTCTGGACTGACATGTGTGGTAAGCACAATTTGACACCCACGGTGCTCACCAAGGTTACACCATCATACCAGTACGAGGACTTACTCCTTCCCGCATGCAGGCCTGCAGGAGAGGCAGGCTTCAAGAATCTCCTCTGGTCGAGTGGCTGGTTGCTAAAGCTCTCATACTGACAGGAACGCAGCATCCTCCTACTCAGGGGAGGCCAGCCAACATTCCTCCCTGATTCCTGGAGGTGCCAGGGCCACTGCATGAATACCCCCCCCCCCTCCCCACGCTCCCTCTTACACTGACTGCCTTTGTCCCCATAGTGATGGAGAGGATCGTTTTAAATCTGTGCCCATCTTGGGCATGGTAGCTATTATGATACATACAGCTATGAGCAAGTATTCTGCGCTGAAACGGTATGGCGTCACTGATAGCTGAATAACGTAACATGCATATCTATAAGCCTCCAAGGCAGCTGGCCTGTTCCATCTCTCCAAGAGGTAGAGTGCAATTACACAGTGACTCAGCAAGCAGGAGCCACTCCCCTACGGCTGATCGTCATGCATAGAGAAACAGCATTCATAAATTACACAGAAATGCCATATCGTATTACAGACGGAGTAAAACTCAGCCCTTTGGTACTTGTTGTAAATTCTTCAGACAGATTTTAAAAAAATCCACTGTAGCTGATACAAGATCATTTTCCAACACTCTGTCGACGAGCTGAAATGTTGCAGTATCCTTGGTAAAGGTTGATCTGAACTATCACCCAACATCTCCCCTCATGCTCTTGCTTGTGATTCATTCATCTGTTTTTGGTTTATTTTTTTAAGTAGTACAAAACACAGCTAGACGCACAGTATAATTTTGGAGTTTGGAGAGTAAACACTGAGGCCGATTTGTGGTATTAAACGCAAGCATATAACGTACTAAAAATACATATAGGGAATATGGAGAAGGTGTTAACTGAATAAGAAAGGAAGAAAATAAACACATACTCAGATACAAGTATGACATGGATATAACATGAATGAGACCTGGGATTAAAGAGATTAAGATTACTAACACAAAACATCTAAATATTATCTAAAGAAAAAATGTAGCATTCAATGTAGCCTGTATAACAGAGAGGAAAATGAGGGAGAAAGAGACTGTGTGTGCGCACGCGCGCCAAGAGGTGAACGTGTGGAAGAAAATACGTCTTTGCCTCAACATAGTTGAGACCCAGCAGACAGAGATTGAGAGGGGCGCAAAAGATAAAGTACTAAACAGGAAATAAATAAGGAATTTAAGAACCCCAAAAGGGGATTTTAAAGTACTGCATGCCCATGGTAATCTACTGATCAACACACATCTTAATTACAGGGGTCAATTTTACACCTTACGAAACCTGATTTTAAATAACATTAGGCATGTAATAATTTCAAATAATTATTAAGACTAAAAACATTGAGAGCCCTTTTCCTCCCTCCAACTGCCATCTGTAACTGTTATTCACAACCAGGGCAATATTATGTCCTTTAGTGACAGCTCACTTCAGCAGGTGTACCTTCCACAAGCAATTGTTCAATTTGTTTGTCTTCTTGAGAACATATTTAATATCATATACAAGGAGTACTCTAAATGATCGTTCTCTCACAACACAAAATTCAGACAAAATCCAAATAAATTTAGCATAGTGGTCAGTGTTCATAAATTGCCTCAAAGATAGTTTGGTTTCAGTACTAAACCCTAACCGTTAATATCAATTGCTGCATAAAGGGGCCTGACTTCAGTTTACATATGAAATAAATGTACAAGTTTATTTTAAATAAGCCTCATTCCTACTTCCTTATCATTAGTTGAGGTATCAAATGACAGGAAGTGCTCAGTATTCAGCAACAAACATCTGCAATATACAAGTATTATTGATCAATCCATAAATCTACAACAAAACTGCATCAAATGAAATTTTTTAATAGAAAAACTGTGTGTGGAAAGTGGTACAGCACAACTTGCCACATCCCAGCTGACCAATCCGTTGCTGCGGCGACGCCCATCTGGGGCAGGGCTTGCTGGTAGCCTCACATACCTGGTAACCTCCTGCTCCAGGCGGGAGACATTTGGCACGTAGAACATCACGCCGAAGAAAAGCAGGGGCTCATTGCCAAATTTGTCCAGCTGCTTTTTAAGGGCTTTCTCCAGCTCTACCCATCGCTGATGCTGTGACTTGGTGTGGAACCACAGTCCAAAGTAGTGGGTCTGAGGGTGAGCGGGAAAGCAGGCATTAGACACAAGCCAGAGTAATTACCACAATTCAAAAGGACTGACTTGAAAGCTGAATATTTTTGCAAACACACAGAGAATGTACCAAATGCACACACAGTCAGTTTTTATATTTACATTTACTCATTTAGCAGATGCTTTTATCCAAAGCGATTTAAAACATATCGCATACAGCTTACAATGGGTTAGTGCTGGGTGTGTTGCTCAAGGACACACCAGGTGGCTGGGCTGGGATTTGAACCAGGAGACTTCTGCATCCCAGCCTGATGTTCTACCCATTCAGCCACCAGGCTGTTTTTCACCTTAAGCCCCATGCACAGGCATGTGTGTTCTGTACACTTGTGAATCTTCTGCATCAAATGTAAATTATGGGAGATTGGCTATGACAAGCCTTGTGGTAACTCAGTTCTGGCTACACATACAGTTTAGCTCACATCTAACAGATCGAGCACTTGGGATTTTGGGAAAGTAAATGCAGGGAAGCAAGCTCAGTAGAGGTTCCCAGCACCAGGGTGAACTGCTGCCTCAATCGCGCCCTGTCATTTGAAGGGAGGTTGCCAACTGTCATCTACATACCAAATATCACTGACGTAAGTGAGGGTGGTGCAATGAATGGGAGCTGGCACAGAAGAGATGGGAAGAGGAGGAAGTAAGCATTTGCAAAAACATCTTCACCAACAGGTTGGCATTCTTGAGGAAAGTCAAACAAATTCCTCACCTTCCTAAGAGCTTTTAAAGATGGATTACAATGGACTGTAACTAACAGTGACACAAGGTGGCACTCAATGTGGACACTCACCCAGGTGAGATTAAGACACATCCTCCACAGCACTCTGTGGCTGTCTCAGCCCCAGCAATCAGCCAGCAGCACAGACCACCTCCATATCACTGTCTGAAAACGCTTAGATACAGCAATCACCCAGTAATACAGACCACCTCCATATCACTGTCTGAAAACGCTTAGATACAGCAATCACCCAGTAATACAGACTACCTCCATATTACTGTCTGAAAACGCTTAGATACAGCAATCATCCAGTAACACAGACAACCTCCACAACAATCCGTGCCAACCACAGTAATCACCCAGTAACCACCTTTACATTTCTGTGACCATCTTAGCCACAGCAATGACCCAGTAACACAGTCCATCGCCATATCACTTTCTACAGCCATCTCAGCAAACCAATTCCTGTGCTAATTGCAGCAGTGCTGATCATAAACATCAGATGTTAAAACTATAAATCAAACAAACATTCTTGGCACTGCAAAACACTAGTACACAGAAACGACATACAATTAGCAATTTTTTTTTTTTTTTTTTACTTTATATATTTTCTCAACATGTAAATCAAAAGAACAAATTAGGTACACTGGGATATATCCCATAGCAAACCTAGGGCCCGCTAGTTTAATTTGCTACAACAATTTATTTAGCGATGGGTCACAGGTTACTAGTGCTGGGCCACTATTCCTTCCTGTATCAGCTTCAGATAACACTAACAAACAAATTTCAGCACACAAGTCATAACAGTGTTTTCTGAAAAGTGGTAACAACTAGTTCTGTGTTTTCTGAAAAGTACACTAATTGAGTGAAAAACAGACACTGAAAATAAATTATGTAAACACAGACAGAAATAATATCAATGCATATACAATATAGACACGTACCAACACAACCCAGCATTGTGAAGCCAGAACACCAAGTCTCTCAGTAGCTATCAAATGACCCTGTCCAACTTGGCTGTTTCTGACCTGTCAGTTCTAACGACCCTACATATCAGGGTGACGTTAAATTTCACAACACACCGTTATCCCTTCACCGACATGACTAATGGGACACAGCGCATCCCTGTGGCAGAGCATTGGAGCAGGGGTCGCACACTCCTAGTGAAAGGCTGCATCGTTACCATGGACGCTCGGTCCACAGCGGAGCAGAGGCAGAGTGCGGTTCCAGCTGATCGTTCTGATGTTGCGGGGAACCAACTCCACGAGTAACTAATGAAAGGGAAACGGCTCATTTCACAGTGCCGATACACTCTTCCAACTTGTACAGTGTGTTCTGTGACCCGAACCCTTTTTAATCTGCCCATAAGAATAATTAACTGAGCACTTATTAACCAAAATGAATAACGCTGCAGGCCAGCGAGCCGTGAACATGAGGAACGCTTGTTCTGAAACACAAAGGGTGCAGAGGGTTCTGGAAACACCAGCTAACAGGCACAAAAAAAAAAGCAATAAAACGCTGGCAGCACTTACATGACAGCGGACAGCAAAGCGCATGAGATATCTATGCCTGTTCTTGCGTGCTTACGTTTAGGAGGATGGAGGGGATTTCAGTACGATCTAAGCTAAGACAAGAAGGTGATATGTCCAGTTGTGCTAGTTCAGCCAGAGAAAAGCAAGTCCTTCTCTCCAGGTTAAAGCTTCATTAATGGGCACTTGTTTTACAAAACTGGACATTCTACTGGACAAACTACAAATATAAAGGTTACAACAGCAGATCTCTTGAGCCATCAGCATTTGGGGCGTACACTCGTGCCATTAGTCGATATGCCACCTGTTGTTACCTTGCGTAAAACTTACAGAGCAGTTATCAGCAAGCCTGTGGCTCCATCACATTTTTAGCAGTTCTGGCCTTGCTCTGCTACACGCTCCCCTCCTGTCTTCACAACAAGAGTTTATCTGCAGTTGCTTTCTCAGCAAAATACGACAGATAATTTCCTAAGCGCTATGATAAAGCAGGAAGCAGAGGGGGAAAACAGTGCTAACACCCAAGTGGAAAGAAAATACCTTGTCCTATATAGTATCACATGTTCATCACGTGCTAATGTTTGCTAAATTATTTTATTTCCAACTTCTGCTGGGCAGCCCCAGGTTTAAGCAAATGTTAATGAAGCAAGTGATGTATGGAATGGTGACATCTCACACTGAACACAGATGGTGTCATTCCACCCCGCTTGCGAGACTCCATGCCACACCACTCCATCCAGGAGGGGTACAAGAGGTAGAGGGAGAAGCACAGCTTAGGTTGTGTCTGCCCACGCAGCCATGTGTGGTGAATGTGGCAACACGGAAATTAGTCCCCCCCCCGCAACACAAATCCCCAATGCGACTTACCCACCTCCTCTTTCCCAACGGGTTGTTTGGGTTTGATCCACAACAAAGCATGTCAATTTCCATACACAGCTCTTGGGGATGCTCCCCCTCTGCATCAGGGCTCAATCAAGGACCCTGCCACCCCCCCAGCCCCTGCCCTGCCAACCACAACAAAGCCGACTTTGATCTACCCACCCACGGAACTGGAACAACACAGAATGTATAGCACTGAACTGTAGGGGCTACTGCATGCTTTATTACCACTGTTGTAAAATCAAAGTTAATAAATTCAACAGAGCTGTAATGAGAATACCTCACGCACGCAAGCCTATTATGGCCAGCTCTTTGCTTTGAGAGCTGGATTTGGAGCCCCCTGCTAACCTAGGACTTCAGTGTTCACCCCTGCTTCAGTTAGATGAGCTCAGGCCCATCCCTCAGACAGGATCTGAAAGCCTATTTCAGGTATCCATGGTTTGTTTGTGTGTATGAATTGACTGAGAAGCACACTGCAGTCAGTCACTAGAGCACAGTTAAACAAGCTGTGACACATTATCTATATAAAAACTGGAAGCGCTTTGTAAACACTCCCTGGTATGCTGAGAAGTGTTTATTCAAGCATCGACATGTCACAGTGTTTAACCTGAGGAGGAATTTTTTATTTTTTTGGTGACCAAAATAATGCAAATACTACCTTATCCAGTTAGAGTGCCTTACGAATGGGTGAAGGTCAGACAGAAGGCAAGGACAATACACATCATCAACACTACTAAATCTTTCCATGAGGCAATGCAAATTTTTCTCTTGCACAAAAACCTTCATTTTGTAGATGAATGACATCCTCCAAACAACCTTCTTAAAGTGGAGGGCCCAGCCTGTCCCAAGATGCTGGCTCAACGATGTTGAAGAGAAGCTCAGAATGAAAATTACATGGTACCGATTCATGAAGCCTGACTGTGCAAAAATGGGGCTAATCTGAGACCAGCAGTCTGTTCTCTGCTTAATAAAGCACGTGCGCAGAACTTCTCCCTTACTTCAGAAGAACTGCAGCTGAAGACGACCGCTGTGGTCGCTGGTGAGAGAGACTGCTGTGTCACCTGTACACACATTGCGCACAGCTCTCCCTCTGACTCACCACCAGCAGTCCAGCAACACAGAGCTGCAGAGGAAAACCCCTGTCCACAAACACAGATGCCAGCAGAACTCCCCCCACATACACACAGCCTCAGCACAGAGACACACACAGGGCCAAAGCACAGAGATACATACACACACTGCACAGACAGAGACACGTGTGGCACAGAGACAGGCACAGAGAGAGAGAGAGAGAGAGAGAGACACACACGTGTGGCACAGAGAGACAGAGAGAGAGAGACACGTGTGGCACAGAGAGAGAGAGACACGTGTGGCACAGAGAGAGAGACACACACGTGTGGCACAGAGACAGAGACACACACGTGTGGCACAGAGACAGACACAGGTACAGGCACAGAGAGAGAGACACATGGCACAGAGACAGACACAGGCACGGAGAGAGAGACACACGTGTGGCACAGAGACAGACACAGGCACGGAGAGAGAGACACACGTGTGGCACAGAGACAAACACAGGTACAGGCACAGAGAGAGACACACGTGTGGCACAGAGACAGACACAGGCACCTACTTCTCGCAGCTCCAGCCTCTGAGCCACAGCTTCGAGACACTCCTGTCCTGTGCTCTCCACAGACAGTGTGCACTCGATGACATGGCTGTCCAGCAGCTGGATACGTGTCACGAAGCAGTTCTTGCTCAGCACATTGTAGCGACGGTGGCGCCCAAGCCGGATCCGGAAAGGCATGGCTACAACCAGGCTGGGACGGGGCAGGGCAGGTCTTGCAGGGACACCCCCTGCACCTCCTGACCTCTCCTCTGCTCCGCTTTAGAAGGCCGCTTGAACTCAGAGGAAGACCCGGTAAGCAGAAAACCAGTGTCCCATTCCCAGCAAACAGCAGTGAATCAGTGAGACCTACAGGAAAGACAAATGGTGGAGAGCCAGTGTTGAGGATGGCTTATTTTAATAACCTGAGAAATAATATAGAAGGTAAAAAAAATTAAAAATCACAATTCACTACTGCAGGACCAGGCAACCCTCACCTGTCAATTACTTTGCCAATTAAATAATATACTGGATACAGCACAGTTCTACACAGTTTTGTTGGGTTACGTCTTTCAAAAACTAACTGTAGCTTCTCCTGTCCAGCTGTTTTCATTCCAGCATTAGCAGAATGAGCCAGCGTTCTTAATCTTACATGAATAAATGAATGACTGAATGAATTTATAAAAACTAATGTTATTAACCCTGAAAAAAATAAATCGGTATTGCAATAGCAAAGACCATGTACCAACAGATACAAAGCATATTATCATTCCCTACCTCAAAATGTACATAATGCCAGCGCTGCAAGAGTCACTATAATTTAAAAGGCAGCCATTTATTTAAGAAAATTAAAGTAAAAACAAATTAGAAAAATAGAGGTACGTTAGTTAAAGGGGTAAATTTATTAAATCATTTAGAAAATGAAATATGCAAAACAATAAAATTCAATAGAATGTTTAAGGAAAAAATACCGCGTGTATTAAAGCATGGTCTGACATCTGATGTCATGTGAACTAACAATATTTTCCTTACTACAGTTGTTTTGTTCTACTGCAATAACTTAAAGGTTGGAATGCGAGAAGGGTTGGCGAAAACAATTCCTTCTTCAGCCATCACCTCTTTACTCTGTCTTATGTTTGCTTGAAGATAATTGTTACTAAACAATTTCAAACAATTGTTATTGAAATTGTATTCTTATTATAATTTTTATTGAGCAAAACAAATATCAGTTCTTAAGAAGAACCAGCACTTAATGCTTAACATACCCGGGATACCAGCACCCATGCATAAAAACACCAATGTGTATGCTTATAGATGGACAAGTTCCACAGTGGGTACAACGGCTGGAGGATTAAGTCTCCCTGGTAGTAATTACCCCCCCCCCCAGCAGCAGTTCTTGAAGTAGTGCAGCTGTGCTACTCAGCTTCTGAAGGTCTTCCTCTGTGTAACCACGACGACATTGTTCATCGTGACCACAAAGTTCTGCCCTCAGCAACCCGAGTATTACAGCTGACAGCTAGGACAGATCCAAGTTTCTTTGTCAGTTTATGATTCTCCTGGCAAGTACTAAAGGCTCCAGACCACTGGAAAATCCACCACGTTTTATCAAGTCATCCTGAAAAAGAGCACCAAACTTTACACCTCACTGTAAAACCACACTGTGCCCATGTATAAACCAACCATCCCAAATAAATCACACATTTAAATTAAAATCTCCAAACATTCACTGATGATTTAATACATGTTTAAACTTGTTTTCACTGGTTTGTGTTGGCTCATGGAGAACAGCAAGATTAGATGATTTTTCCATTCAAATAAATGGTGAATGCATATACCCTTTGCATGAACCTAACGTCCTTAGAAATCTGAGCTGTACGAATGGGTTTAAAGTGTCAAAAAAATGTGTGCTTTTTATAAGCAATTGCAATGAAGGGGGGGGGGGGTCATAGTCCTGAGATTTATATCATAATGAGATTTTGGAGGTGGGGGGAGAGAAAACAAAAACCTGACAATGACAGCAGGTACCATCACTTGTTGCTTCTACTATTGCAGTAACAGTGCAATAGTAGTCTTAGAAAAATTTACTCTCTCATGACCTGGGGGTTAAATGGCACGGGTGGGATAGGGTCACTTAAGCTGCCTGAATAAAATACACCAAGAACAGTATATAAAGTTCTAGTGTACTACTTTAATTCCAAAGATTTGCCCAATTGAAGCAGGCCTAGCTGAGATGGGGGAGGAGAATGTCACTAATTAGTTTTTATAGTAGTGAGAGCATATTGGCAACATGCTTAGACAAATGAAAAAAAATGAAAGGCAGATAAACAACCAAAAAGGTATGCTGTAATGCCACACAGAAATTATGTAATTTTACAAACATACCAATACTGAACTGAATTTTAAACCTCGCCCACACTTGCCCTAACACTGGTGTATTACTAAACTGTCCAAGATAACTGACATCACTATGATGCATTATTCAGGCATCTCAAAGGCACACCTTTCAGAAGCACTCAAGGTACTTATTCTAATCATGTCTTACAGGCACCTTATTGGTCAGCTGTACTCACACAGCTTTTCCACACGGAGAATACGTTTAGCTTAGCATTTTGTCATTGCATGATGCAAGGAAAAGCCAGAAAGACTACAGGGTGACCCAGCCTTCTTTGTGTTTTCCTCTCTTTTTATAGTCATTGCTGTGAGGGGACTCATGTTCAGAACTTATTAAAAGTGTGGGTGGGCCTTTCCCTTCATTCTGTACCCCCCTGCCTCCCCCACCAAGACACTGAGGTTTGCCTAAGCAAGACCACTGCAGAGCCAGAACAAGACCTGGCTCACCTCTCTTTGAACTTGTATTAATCAGATGGGCAAATGAGCCTTTTGTTCTCAAATGAGATTTAGAACCACAAGCAATATTTCCTGTTGTCTGCCAGTGCTTACAGTACAATTTGGCAACAACATAAGAGCAATGACAGAGAGGGGAAAAAAAAAACAACTTTCTGGTATTATTTCCATCACTTCAGAAAATGGTAACTGTGGTAACCAACAGACATGGTGCTGCAATTGTAAATAATTCCTTTGTATCTTAATTTAAAATTAAATAAGTGTGAAGGGATTGAGGGGGGCTGGTGTTTTATTGGGTTACGTGCAAGCATGCTTTTTTCTGTTGTCTTCACATACCCATAATTTATGACCATGACTGATTCAGACACATTCCAGATTATACTTGTGCTCAGATGTGTAGTGTGAAAACTTGTTGCTCACGATAATCAAAAATGTCCACCTCACAGAGAAATGTACACACCCTTTTGTGTAACAACGGTGAAAATAAAGCCAAGCTTTAACCCTAAACCATAAAACGTGACATCATTTTATGTCGTGCACGTCACAAAGCAACATGTGGCATTCACAGCACAAACTTTTCCAGTGCCTGCTAAGACACAACAGTCAGACCCCGGGTCCACTGCAAGTTGATCGCAGTAGGTCCACTCTCTGAGGAGCACGACGCAGGCACACACGTTAATGTCTCCAAAATGCATGACTGCACAACCAAAGCAGTATGCTGGCCAGCACATAAACACCACACCACAACTCCTTGGTTATGAAGTTGAGACAAGTTCAGGAACGCAGCTGGAAGGTGAAACTCTGGATCAGTGTAGTACTTGTTTGCGAAGACAACAAACACTAAAGATGAGTCAGTCATCCTCACACCACTTTGATGTAGGGCACACATATCCCATTTCTACAAAAAGCAGCAACCCATCCACTGCTGCCTGCCTGCCAATCACTGAGTTACTAATTACTGCTACTACATAATTCAGAGTATAAAAGCGCCAAAGGTATACAATGTGAACGAACCTAAAAAGTAATTAAGACAATTGTTTTTTTGCAGCAAGATCTCCTTGTATTAGCATGTAATCAATAGGTGTCTTTCATAGGTTACCTCAAAACAGAATATTTAACCTTTGTTGTCCCATTGAGGCATAAACACAAATGATTATTAGCCTGTAACACAGTGGGATGCAAAGCAGAGAGCAGCTATCAGACTCATTAAAATAAGCAAGCATAAATAGCACAGGGATGCCTGAGGGAGCAAAGTTAAACCTGAGTCAGGCACATTACAGGGAGCTGGTGCAGATTCCAGTGGGAGTCAGCAGGGAAACACAAAACAAGCCCCTGGCATGGGGGGGGTTGGGGAAAGGGGGACTTGTGCGTTCTTGTCAAAGAAATGCCAGTGGGCGCTCACTGGATCCCAGCCATGAAAAGGGGGGGGTGGAGAGAGTGTGAAGAACTGATGGGGGGGATAAGAAAGTGCAAGTGGGGAAGGGAAATGAAAAGAAGTTGGACGTTGTGTCCTTACCCCTCACCACCCACCCAACATCCACAAGTGTGTACACACACACACACACACACACACACACACACACACACACACACCTTCATGGTGGACAAGCTGTTAAGCTTCACTGTGTACCTATAATCAATGTGTTAGTTTGTTAAAAACTATGTTTGTACACTATTTTTCTAAGTCTTTCTTGACGCCTGTTTCGCCTAACATGTACAAATATAATCAAATTACAGAAGGAGCAAGCCAATCATCATTGCAACACTAAAGTCTACGCTGCTGTGTGAGAAGACCTGTTAGTTACCAAACTTACAAACCAGTGAGAACAGCCTCACATAATAATTGCAACCCTGAAAAATGACCTCACCTTAATGCTGAGAAACAAAAACACTAGTCCAAAAAAGGAAATACCGGAACAGCTCCTCATTTTTAAACACTGCATGTCAAGTGATGTTTGCAGTGCATATTTTTAAAGCAGTCGGATACGGCTGTCAGAGCATAGAAAATGAAATGCCATCCCAACCCACACCAGAAAACCCCCACAAAGCCAAAAGGTTAGAGGCAAGAAACAGTTAAGACAACTTTATTACTAGCAGAATTGCCCCGCCCTGGCCAATGTCAGCTGACAGACAGTCCACCTGTGATTGGCCCACATCAGGTATGCAGGTTAACTAATCTTCAGTAGAGCTGCAAACATTGACACTGCTTTACTGGAGCATAAATGGAATCCATTTTGAGCCTGTTTGCCAAGCATTGCTGTGGCCTGCAGCCAAACAGATAAAGTAAAAGGCAGGGATAAATGTGTTGATATGAGTACCCTGTTTGACTTAAAAAAACTGCACAGTGACACTCTTAATGCAGCATTACCACAACCTGTCTTTATCTTGGGTAGTGGTACTTTTGTGCCTTTCAAAAGGAAATGACATCACTCACTGTCCCCAGTAAATGGTCACAGCAATTTAAAACGCAAACACAACTTGACACTAAAACAGCATTTCAGCCCGCTACAAATGAAACATGTAACGGAGTACAAAACCAGAGCGGGCTGATCACTTTAAGGGAGTTAAGTTCAAGAGTTGTGAGTAAAGGCGCACTAAGAACGCTAACGTAGCGAGCCAAGGGCAGGAGCCTGTCACCGACATGGCAGCGAAGCTAGTTAGAAGCTGCGCTAAACGTTTCGAGTCGGATTTATTTAAAGCTCGCATAAACACAGTACACAAATGCGCACCGTGTAATTTTGCGGTGCGGAAAGTACTAGGGGCAGTTGGAGGAAGAAAAAGAAGGTTGTTTTTCATGTGCATTCTCCAGTATAGCTAGGTTTATTATGAAATCATTCCCGTTTGTCCCTTGGCGAGCCGCCAGAAGAGTTTGGTGGGGATCCGCTTCTCACATGAACCGTGGTCTCATTCTACGGCTACCGGGTCTATGAAAACAAATAAAGGAAACGGTAAAACATACCGTATGATTAATACGCCCCTCCTCCAATATTTCTTTTGAAGATTTATTGTAGACATGTAGGAAATAATTTGTACTGTTGTCCTTTTTTCTCCCCTTCCTTTACAAGCATTTAGCTGCGAGGTGGACATTTCCTACCTATATGACTTTTTGTACTGCACGTTTGGCAATGTGCGTAACTGCTGTACAAAAAACGTTTCCCCTTTATTTCTTAAAACGGAGTTTCCATTTATACTGTGACGGTATAACGCAAAGGTCAACACGATTTGGTATCAGATGCCTTGCTATTTAACTTCCCTCCATCTGCAAATGACCACGCGGAGAGCAGTAACATTCATTTTGGTATGAAATACTGCATTATGCTTCCTCAATGTTGGTGGCCTTTCCTAAATCCGTTATTCCACATGTTTCGGCATGCAACATTATTCAAGCGGGGGAAAAAACGTCAAAACTATTTAGACACGGGGTGATATTCAAGAACTCACTTGCTCTCCCTTGAGGGACCCTAACACTGGATAAATTCTAGGTGCACATTAAGGCATTTTAAATTTATTCATTTTAAACCAAGTATACTTACAAGATACAAGATACACAACGGAACACAAAACCATTTTATGGTACATGAGAACGGTTAAGTGTTTTGAGGTATTAACGGCAGCTCACTATGCATCAACACAGTTATATCTGAATGGAAAGCAAAGTGTGAGATGATGACATGAGCACTGTCTCCCTCTCAATTCCCACTGGGAAGGACTGGGATGTCTAACCAACTGACATTTTCTTGTGTGAAACAAGCTTTTCAGAGGACACCTCAGAAGAACAAGGACATATTCTTTTTAGGACTGACAGTGTACTATTGCACTGCTGTGTTCCAGTACTGACACGTCTGGTTGTGAGACCAACTACAAGGTCAGCTGGTTGCAGGAGGTAGGCACAAGGCAGCGTAAAGGCCCAGACCCTGAAAAATGAATTAACAGTCTTTCAAACCTCAAGACTTTGAAGAATTGCTTGAAACACACTCATCCACACTGAGTCTGACAGCACATGAACACCTTGCTAAGGTCGCAACAAAATAGTGGGGCAATGAACATGCATTCCTTTATTGAGCATTCAACGCCTCTCTCCGTTTCTGTGCACGTTGTATGAGTGACAACTTGACTTCCTTTCAAGATGGGTAATTTAAGCATGGTGCCACATTAATACAGCCAATCTATAGGTACGTTAGTGGTGTATGCTTCCCCAGGGAAGGTGCCATGAGGACACGGGGAAGGTATGAGATACTCTATCACAAGTGTTTACGCACCACATAAAACTAATCTGGGGACGGATGGCAGGCAAGAACATTATCTTCACTTCCAAGGGAGGTGTGCAATCCCTAACCTAAAAGAAATTCCTGATCTCAAAAAGCATTAATGATCTTAAGATGTTACAGGTTACTGAGCAGATATTTGTATCCAGAGCAACTTCCAAAACTCACCACTGACTGTGTAAACACATTAAATATACTAATATGATCGAATATAAAGTTACTATGACCTATTATAGCCTGGAGAGACAAGGAGACTGCAGTCAAACCTTTCACTTCTGCATTATGAAGGTGTGATTATACAAGTCCTTAAATCATTCACTTTTTCACTGATTACAGTTAGGCAAACTATACCAGTGATAGATAAGGAAAAACTGCAGCCTCTTTAAACATTTTTATAAATGCCTCTAGCAAATACTACAAACATGGCCGTATCTACCACCCATTTCCATACCCAAGCCCAACTGGTAAGGGAATATTTAAAAAATAAAAACTCCTCCAAATAATGAAATGAACAGCATGTTATGAATAGCACTAGTTACACAAATCAATACAAAATTGTCAACTTCTGTCCACTCAGAAATTGAAGAAAAAAAAAAAAACATGTATCACTTGCACAAAAAGACAAGTTTAACATTACAGAAACAACATTACGGAAAGCACTAGGCTGCCAGACTGGTGTTGTGTACATAGATCAACACTAAATACTGACAATGCTACCATCTCTATTAGATGCCTGCTCTTCAAGACTTTGCAGCACACTTTTACAGGTCATAGACTACACATCTCCAGTACCTCATGGTTAAGGTTAAATCATTACTTTTTGCATACACCTCTGTGTTTCAGTGAGGTTGGCAGTATGGGGGGGAGGGTTTAAACAGGCCTCAGTGCCAGCTTTGATGAGCACGCCAACGCTGCACAACACAGTGGGCTTAAAGATCCGAAACACATGGGGTGCTCAGCCAGTGTGTACCCTGAACTCGTCTGTGGGTCCCAGAAGCACTCACATCTTCCTGGAAAATAACCACAGTGAGGGCCAGCTGTGCTGCCTGGGGCAAGTAGGGTTGGGGAGGGGGCATGCACACTGCTTATATCAGTAGAGTTTAATAACACTTAAAACCTTACTGTTTTTCACGTCACCCTTACCACCCTGTGTTTCCCCCTGCCCACATGGGCAGATGGCAGAGTGATTAGAAACTAAAATTAAACCCATCTGAGATCCGCAAGGTAAGTGACAATATAAACGACAAGAACAAAGAACCATGTGAGACATCAAGGCTGACTGACCTAAAAGCGACAGGCTTTCTCCAGCCACCCTTCAGCAGGACGTGTCCGGTCACATTATCAGTGGAGCCGAGAGCCTATAGACTGTGGACACCACATGTCTGGACCCCAATGCTTATCTTTCTCCACATTAAAGAGGTGATAGTTCAACAGCATGAACAAACCAAAAATTTCTAGTCACACTGTGAGAAACTGTCCTAACTATCTAAACTACAAAACACCCACTCATCCCCCCCTTCTAAAACCATGGGGGGAAAAAAAACCGTGTGTGTTCAATGTGAAAGCTGATCCAATGCAGTCCCCCCCATCGCAGAATGATATCGAACATCTGCGGCTGATGGCTCGGCAAACAGAGCGCAGCCCTATCACGAATGCACAGATGCTGCTGCTCCCCCCCATGATCAAGCTTGAGAGACAGAAGACACCTCTGTGCTACACTTCATACCTCCATAAGGAAATGTGGCTCTGTCCTGCACCACAGGAGTGCATTCCCATCTTCACATCAGCTTCCCTTAACAGACTAACCAGAGTGAATCACCCTCCCAGTCCTCCCATTACATGACCAGTATGGACCATATAGGTAGGAAATGTCCACCTCGCAGCTAAATGCTTGTAAAGGAAGGGGAGAAAAAAGGACAACAGTACAAATTATTTCCTACATGTCTACAATAAAGC
The DNA here is from genome assembly GCA_025773905.1 of Chitala chitala. Taxonomy (NCBI): domain Eukaryota; kingdom Metazoa; phylum Chordata; class Actinopteri; order Osteoglossiformes; family Notopteridae; genus Chitala; species Chitala chitala. Next base: position 7,722,980 of record JABJVR010000034.1, read on the forward strand.
TTCCACACAAAGTTCAGTGCTCCAGCAGTTACAAGTGAAGGTCACTAAAACATTAGTCACCTCAAAGTTATGAAATTTTAAATTGTTTAATTTCACATGTCAAAGCAAATGGCATAATTTGCATTGCTTTTGCTTAGGACAAAAAGAGTAGCTTTGTTTACAGGAGTAATTCAACCAGCTAAATTCATTTGACATGGGAGGACCCAGCAAAAGGAAGGCCTTAAACTCAGTGGTTTGGCTTTGTCATTGATGCGGTCACAGCAGAAAACACGCTATACTGGACGAGAGCAGGTTTCGCCTCAGTTTGTCTCCTGCTGAGATAAATGCCTTATCGTTACTCATTTTTGCACAGAATGGTCACATGACCAGCGGGTGTGTGATCCATGACAAATACACAGCATGTGAAACGTCGGAAACATCAGGTGACTTTTTACAATAACAAAAAATAAATGGAAGTTTTAACCACCCCTCCCAAATCCTTTAAAATTTTAAGTAAACCATTGCTGAGCGGTCAAATACTATGCAGTCCTTGTGTCTAGAAATGTGTTTGCAAGCCTGAGCAGTGAGACAGGGTGGTGCAACTTTAAAAATCTGTTAATATTCTCACAAGGAACATCGTAACATTTCTTTTCAGTGCTTGCCTTTAAAACAGTTACTGGGAAACACAGTGAACAAAAATAACAGTAAATATTTGGAATAACTGGCACTGTGATATAAACGAAGCAGAAGAAAAAACACAAAGGTTGGATGGAGCTGACATACAGCAGATCACAGTTTCCAAAGCACACGCTCACCAGATTTATCTCCCCAACAGGAAGCTGGCTGGGGTCACAAATCAGACAGGGACTACAGGGCCGGCCTGCTGTCTCTGAAGCGGTTATCTGCTTTTCACAGTTGGTTTCAGGCTGATAGTAGATCACCATTAGCGGTACTAGATGAGGTGAAGAGCAGGACTGTAACGTCTGGACACGTAACAAGTCCTCACCATGACACACACACATTTGCAATACCCAATCTCTGCTGTTCATAGCTCCGAATCCACCCTTCAGTAAGTGCGTTTCCTCTGAGCCACACCAAATGCTACACTTTCTCACAACAGGACCTGAATCCAGTTCTGATGACCCTGGCATGGCTCTATGACAAAACCCAGCTGTGCCTCTCTAAGTGTGTTGGTCTCATGGAACAGAACTGATGTTCTATCTGTGAAAATGCACTGGCTCAGGTACAACGCTCATGATCTTGTGCAAGCAGCAGACAAGACAAGAAACTGTTACGGTCAGTTACACTGTTACGGTACAGCTGATCAAAACCCACCATGAAACCATTGAGTAAAGACAAAACAACATTCCAAATGTAAAACTGAATTCTCAGCAGCCTGTGTGGAAGCTAACATCCCTATATGAACATTACCATGAACTAAATAATAATGCTGAACATATAAAATAAAAGTTTCTGGGATGGTGGTTTATTGTAGTCCAGGGAAGTTCTTGAACAATCTCTTTTAATTATCCAGGCCCACTTATAACATAATTTCCTCAAAACTGGCCAAAGTACCACATTTATATTCCATCCTGTCAATGTTTCTACTAAAATTAAATATAGGCATGGCTTAATATACTCCTGCTTTTTCATTCTTTGTGTGTTTATGGTCTGCCCAATATTTACATAAAGACTTTCAAATACTTTATCTCTGCTAGAATTCTACTAAAGACATCTTTTGTGTACTGTTCTTACACACACGGCAGCAGGCAGCCACTTCACCATTTAACTAAATTCTTGCGCGCAGCAGGCTTTTAAAAGCAACAGAGTAGTCCTGTATCTGCCTCAACCATCTGCTCGTAGAGTGTTTGGATTCAGAGGAACAGATGTCTGCTCATCATTTGAGAACCGCTCTGCCACCGACCACCTCCCCGCAAGAGGCCTTCCAATCATCTGGGGGCGCAGACGCCACCTGGAGAGCCGGATTCAGCTACAACACAGCTGCCGATCTCAGATCTTACCTGTTTCCAAAGCAGCTCTCACAGGATAGCTCTGGAGAAGCCAAGGACATGCAGTCCAGAAGCCGTCAAACTGAAGAAATGCCAGGGAGATGTTCTTAAAGCCTTTCTCAGAGGACTTTAAAACACAATAATCCAACGGTGTTCCATTTCTTCACGTTTTCCGTTTGTTCTACAGCAGGTCTGGGTCACTTCATTCTCATTAGACAAATCACAGCTTTCCATAAGTCAATGAAGTAACTGTTTGCATGCCCAGGAGGGGCTGGGCAGCCAGTCAACCTTGGGCCCCCAAAAGATTTTTTTTTTCTCTCCACACTGTGGAGATTTTGGTTCCTCTCCTCTGCTGTTGTCTGGCTTTATTCATATTTATTTGTATCTTTAACTCCAACCATTCACTTACTGTACTTCTGGTAGAGCTATAATTTCTTCTGTAAAGCACATTGAGGCACCTTGTTGTAAAAGGTGCTACATAAAAAAAAACTGAATTGAACTGAATTAAACTGCTGCCTTAGTGTACATCTGGCACAAATTCACAACACTAAGTACACTTAAATATTTCACAGACCTGCTCAGTGTAACTCAGGCAGTTTAGTCAAAAAATTCTTAACAGTAACAGGATTTATGTTTGCAGATAATACAACCCTACTTCCGTACATTTAAAAATTAGTAATATGATTGCTATGGGGGTGTAGGGGCATACCATAACATTTTCCACATTGTGGCACTATATGCATAGGTAACAACAACCAGAAATGAGTATAACTCCCGCAGGAATACAATTTTCAATATGAAATAATATTAGACGAATAATATCAATAAACGACAACTTTCTTTTCTCTGTAGATTAAGTGTACACTAAAAATGGGTCGAAAACACCAGAAATCGTTCTGTTGACAAGGCGTCCCAATCAGAACCTTAACCAACAGCCTTATGTGACCATATCATTTAAGCGATACATCGTCGGGTCTGCAATGCCAACGATATGGGAGGACACAGGTCCACACCTCCTGCAGCTATGCAGAGCTTCCCTGCTCTTCATCCTCCTCCCTCTCAGTCACGGAATACAGGAGGAACACGTCCAGGCGGCTCCCCTAGGAGCTGCCACTCGAACAGACAAACCGCCGCGGGCCACGCACTTGCTAGTGGTGACGGTGTTGACAAACCAGCAGCAAGAGTGTAAGTCACAACAATTACCTGTGTGTACATCAGGCCTACTGTGGAGCCTTCTGTTCAAATAATGACCCCCTCCCCAACAAGACAAAGACTAAATTCAAAGGGTATGTCCAGGAAAACCCAATGTCACAATCTTTCCAGTACACATGCATCCAATGGTTTTTGTAAATTACTTGACTTTATACAAATTGTCATTTTCTAGATAAAATTATAAATAGGCACTGCACAGGTCAGAAAGACTGCTAAACTGGAATAAAATAGTTTTTATTTATAATAAAAATGTAAAACAGTTAAACTATATAAATTGCTATGGATTGCCCGAAAATTTGTATTTTTTCAGTATCACGGTAGTGTGAATGGCTTCAGTACATTATTTCAGACAAGTACATAGAAAGTAACCCAAATAATATAGTATAATTACAACCTTCTGCATACCTTTTTGCTCAAAGGCAAAAATCATATGTCCAGAAGTCTATCTTCAAGTATCCACAAGGCAAAATTTCTTACCAAATTATATAAATCATACTTATATGTCTTTCCTACCAATGAGGGACCGTGTTTACGTGTTTAAAGTGTACCAGCTGACATGAATGATGATCGATAGTGAAAGAGAAACACATAAGGGGAATTTTGCATTGATTCGCCCTCTGACCCCGCGTACCAGATGTCCGTGCAGTTCATAAGACAGTACGGACACCACACTTGTGTATACCGGAGAACTGCGTGTTGTATCTCCTCCTTTCAAACTCTTCTTTGGCCAAGATTATAACTACAAAACGTTGTACTTTGATCCTTTATTTAAAATCCATCTTTCGCGGTAAATACAAACGTATCACTACTGAAATGAGAAAATTACTCCGAAATGTTTTAAAGCATCATAATCCAAATTTCGTAATCTTTTAAAATGCTACATCTATTTCGAGAATGTTACTTTTCTGGGGCATACTACAACACGTTAGACCTAAAAAAAACATGCGTTGGGGGGGGGGGTTAGCAAGTTAAAACAAAAAAAAACAAAAAAAATAAAAAATAAGAAATAAACTAAAGAAATAAGTGTTTGGAAAAAGAAAGTGT
>JABJVR010000034.1:7727323-7747962 GCA_025773905.1 Chitala chitala
GGTGGGGTGCCAACCCACCGCAGGGCGCACACACACACACACACACACACACACACACACACACACACACACACACAACCACACGCTACGGGCAATATGGACACACCAATCAACCTAACTTGCATGTCTTTGGACTGTGGGAAGAAATCGGAGAACCCGGAGAAAATCCACCAACACAGGGAGAACATGCAATCTCCACATTTTAGTATAGTCTTGAATAAAAAAAATGTATACAGCTTCCACTTTTCAAAATAGCCTTTTCTCAGTAGTAACTGTGCCATATCCTAATATCTGTACTTGCTGCCATTTTTTCTGGTATTAAGACCACTTCCACAGTCAGTGTCCCTGCTGTTGTGAATGACAGCCAGGCCACGCCTTCCCCACCTGCCTCCTTCCGGCTCCATGTCCTCATCAGAGCTCATATCGATTGGGAACACTTCTTCATCTTCTAAATAGTCGCCACTGCCCTCCCGTTTTGTGCTGTCCACCTTCAACTTCCTCCGTCGCTTCCTCCTCTTCTTCAGTGCCCCAACCTCCCCACTGGACTGCAGTGTCCCCAGGTTCTGGATGGGAGACCCCACAGCTTGGTCTGAAAGGTGGGTCAGGCCCTTGCTCAGCTGGGCCCCCATCATGGCTGCACCCCCTGACATGATGGGGGAAGTTGCCAAATGTGAGGGCACCGTTTCCTGTATAGACACAACATTTACATTTATTCATTTAGTAGACACTTTTATTTAAAGCAATTTAAAGTATTTTATGTTATAGTGATACATCCACATCCCAGGCTGATGTTCTACCATTGTTCTTAAAGTCATGGAAGATCAGGGCCTATCCCTCCACTCATGGTTGGTCATCACACAAAGGTTTCAGAGGCCACTGTGGCATAAAGGCCCATCAAAGAGGGCAGGACGTTATCCAAGCGACAGTGACAGCCAGATGAACAGTGCCTCGGCAGGACATGTCAATCAGGATGCTGCAGCCTTCGGGAAGAAGTATTTATAAAGGTTGTGGTGTCTCAGTCTGTACCACAGCATGCGCACAGGACCAAAACATTTACTTAGTCTAAAAATGCATTATCCAAACACACTGAGATGACCGAGAAGTAGCAGACAGCAAATTCTGTCTGTGGTTTCCAGTGGATTATAAATAATACACAGATTCACACAATGAAGAGCTCCTTTATAACTGTAAGGTTTATAAAAATTCCCCATAAAAGAGAAATCCATGCCCCAAGCTTTACTTCACACATTTTTTGCCTTTTATAATTTTACATGAAAGGATAGTTCACCTCCATAACCATGTAAATAAAAACACATACATTTTCTTTTTTAACAGTTGGTACTTAAAAAGCAAAACAAAATTTGCACTCATGAATATAACATGATGTCTTTCTCAATCAAATATCTTTAAATCAAGATGGTCCCGTTTCAGAGAAAACTGCATTGCGAAAAGCTACACTGACCTCTTCCACCACATTTAGCAAAATGTCTGCAAAGGGTGCCTGAGAAAGGAAACACAGAGTTCACTAGTGGTTGGAAATTCACAACGCTTGAAAATAAGGGCCTACATTTCTCACAGTAAGCCTTGGCTTCCTTCCACATAAAACAGAATGTATAATTATAATGTAAAATACATTTGACATACACATTTCCATTTTACTCCCACCAACATTTTAGGTATAAGATGAGGTGGGGGGGCTGGTTTTCTATACACAGGAAACATGTACATAAAGGAAAGTGTAAAACGGTCCTGATCGCTCTGTCCCTCTCTCATACACTCGGAGAGGAGGGGTTGGAATCTCCGGCTGTCGTGTCTGGATTCTGAAAGGTGTCCTGTTCCCTGTCCTCACATGCCTTGGAGGTCCTTCTCCAAAAAGAGCGCCTTAAATGCGGTCAGAATGACGCTGGCTTTGTACTTGTCACCTGACACCCTCTGAGCCTGATTGGCTGTCACTGCCTGTAAAGCCGGCCCTCTCTGAGTCCTACAGCTACACAAGATGAAAGGTAACCCTCCCTTCCTTAGTATCTATATCACAAAGAGACTGCGACTGCCAGATCAGTTATTCTCTCATCGGGTTTAACATCGAGCCCCTATCATAATTCTAGATGCCATTATCTCAAAGGTTCCGCAGAAACAGAATACGACTTGGTAGTGGATTATCATGAGCAGAAGCTGGGACTCCTGATTATCACAGCACAATATCTGCTACGCTGTTATCTTAACAGCTATCTTAACAACTGTTCCCATGGCACAAGAAAGCAGCATTTGTTGTCCATTCCAGTCCTGTCGGTGACACTATGGGTGGATCACGTACTGATCCTGCAAGGACACGTTACTAGTAAACAGCACTCGTGTCACTGGAAACACCTGCCACCCCAGGTCTGACTCTTTATAACTCAGGTGTGACCTACATACCACACAGCCACAAGGACACTTCATAATAACTGTTCAGCAATTATGGCAGGGATCATTCAGCCACCATGAAGTGCTCGTTCAGCGCTGGTGTAGAAACCATGCTGTAATCACTCAGTGAACGTGCAGTCCTCAAACAGCACTCACTCAGGCAAGTGCGTAGATTTGGACACGGGCTGTAGGGACATGCTCCTTCCAATATTGTGGGAGCACCAAACTGCCCCTTGTCTCTGTGTTAAGGGCATGGGAAGGCTGGGGGCTGATTTCATTCCCTACCATTGTTAAAACTAAACGTAAGCTCTTGCACCCAGGGGCCCTGCACACTAAGAAGCTCATGTGCAAAAGTCATTACATGTATTCAGATAATTGCTACATATCAAGGGTGTTCACACTGTGAGGCATGCCTCCTCCAGGGGGCGCCACAGCATTGCAGGGGAGGTGCCGAGTGATCACTGACTGGAGTTTACCAAACAATATCTAACTAGCTACATAGGTAAAACACTCGATGCTGATTTGTAAATAAATTGACAACGAAAATAAAAATATATGCAGTGTTACATTGCACACACAATTTATAGTTCATGCCTATGTTAAATTAAGGAGTCTGTGGTTTAATTGCTGTTAAATTGGTGAAGGGCATTTTGGATTAATAATCAATAAGGAGCAGAGGAGAAGACGTCTGACAAACGGCTCCATCTCTGTCTGTGTGTAATGCACTGTAGCATTCATCAGTGCCTGACAGCACCAGAGCCAAACCCAGTCAGTGGAAACATGAAAAATATTAATTGTTAAATTGTCATTATTACTGGTCTGCAGCAGTATCTTAATTTTACCGTAAAAATAAACTGCGTTTTGTTGCACATTATGTTTTTTTTACTTCTTAAGTGTAATATGCATTTTGGCATTCTCTTTAGGTAATATACTGTACAATTACTGAGCAGTAACATTAATAATTGAGGGTAGAGAGTGGTGTGGTTGGTGGGAGAAGAGGAGGGGCTGGGCAGCCAGTCAGCCTGGGGCCCCCAGAGGCTTTTTTTTTTTTTTCTCTCACCATTGTGGAGTTTTTAGTTCCTCTCTTCCTCTGTTGTCTGGCTTTATTTGTATTTATTTGTATCTGTATCTGTAACTCTAATCATTCTCTTTCTGTTATTCTGTAAGATCTGCAATTTCGTCTGTCACGCTCTTTGAGGCACATCATTGTAAAAGGCACAATATAAAAATAAATTGAATTGAACTGGAAAGGTGTTGGGGAGCCGCAGTACCCTGCACTTTGTCAAAGGGAGGCCCACAGTGTCACAGCATGAAACCCCTTGCTACAGATAAAAGTCATAGTATTAGAAAAAGATGCATCCAGGCTGGAACACCCAGGGGTCCACTGAGGTTTTAAAGCAGCCTTGATGTAAACAAAATTTTGGTTTGTTATAGCTACACCTTAAAGATCATCTGACACTTGGTGACCGCGCGGTCGCTAGACAGCGCCCGCCCGGTGACCGCATAGGGCCTGCCCGGTGATCAGGTACTCATTCAGGCAGCTCTACCTGATCATTCTCTGTCTCCTTTACGAAGAAGGCCTCTCCATTTTCCCCTAGCTTCATATGTAAGCTCACTGGTTCCCCATTGATCTCGATGTCCACCTGTTCGATGGCAAAGAAAAAGAGCAAGGCAATGATAAGGCCTCAGTTTAGGACCCACTCACTGATACTTAGCACCAGGACTAAGGAATGCAGGTGGACCTGCAACCCCACGGGTCTCACCACTTTCTCGCGAGACCTGAGGACGCCCATCTTCCCGAAGCGTACATGGAACGGCGAGCACTGGAGCGTCCCATCCGGCCGGCGCACCACAATGACATCAATGCAGCCAGACAGGGTGGCGGGATTCAGGCCGCGGTACAGCTCCTTCACCTGCACAAACACCTGCCCCGCCAGCTGGCCCACATAGTTCATGGTCTGCGTCTGCAAGACAGAGCAACAGGACACTCAGTCCCATCCCTGACATGCAAGACAGAGCAACAGGAGACTCAGTCCCATCCCTGACCTGACAAACCGCCACGTCACATGGGCTAGGTCAGCATGCAGCACTGAACAAAAACTAACATTAACTAAAATTTTTGTAATTTTTGAACTGGTACCTGTTGGCATTAGGATTTAAGCTTTCATTAAACGTACCATTAATAACCGCTATACATTTCTATAACTAGTAAAATCTCTTTTGGAAGAATTAAGTACATCTTATAGACCATTATGCTGAGCAATTTGTAATTCTTAAATTTTAAAATTACTGCATACATATGAATATGTTGTATTGTGGTGTTAAAAAGCTTGAAATCAATTATAATTGATCAACTCTCATATATATTAACACACTGCCGCTTGTCTTACATTTTAGACATAAATTACATTATGGGATTTGCATTAGCAAATTTTTTTGTGTGTGATTAGGCTATATTTCAAACTGTTAAAATAAAATGAATACTTTTTGTTAGCACATACATCCCATTCCAAGAAATGTCTAATAGGCCACAAGACATGGGACATCTGAGACTCTTAAGTCCATTATACACACCGTGACTGCTGACTTTTCACCTTTCCACATAATGAGCAGAAACTAGTCTGGTTCTTTTTCATTAGTCCCATACTGACACAGCTCTGAAAATGGAGACAGTTGATACTTGGTTCCAGTCAGAGCTTATCAGTAAGGAGACACTGGCCTGGGTGAGGAGACAGCCAATCAGGACACACAGCTGAACATGGTCCGCCATTTTTTCAGTCAGGGGATACAATTGACCTCAAGCACCCCCATAGACAATGCACCTGGTTAAAGATACCTGTTGAACTACCCAACACTGTGTCAAGAATGTAAACTTTTGGTGTCGATCAGGTGTAAGTGTGGTGGGAGGGTTAAGGCACTAGAAGGCTCTTGTGGCCACATCTCTGTCTGACACAAAGATGTTATTGCTGTTGAAGTCGTACTCAGTTGAGTCCAACTCTTAGTGTAAAATGAACAAAGATTTTAGCAACTACAATAAATTAGATTAGTGACTATAGTGAGTATGAGATTTTAGGGACTACAATAAGCAGGCCTATCAGATTACCTTCTCATGCTACACAGAATGGAGGGCCTTGTCTGTAATTAAAATTCATAATGACTGACTGCCCTACTTTTTACGTGATAAAACACACCCCATTGTACCACACTAGCTATTACAGTCACGTGAACCTTAATGAATTAATCAGACGTTTGAAAACTATGCCTCTTGAAACACCGTGAATAAAGTCTCCACTTCCCTGGAGCTGCAGTTTACAACCTAAAGGAAGATCAAAAGGCCAGGAGAAGGTGCCAACATGGAAAACGTGGAAGTCTGGCAACCGAGTCAACTATATGTAAAAACCAAACTAAGAGTTAAAAGTCCCCGTCAAGTGATTTTTACTGACAATTAGAGTGTAGGGGGTGAGGTTGCAGGAAGGCAAGTCCTATTATTGGTAATATGGGCAAAACCTCCACAGAAGGATGCAGTGTTGGGCAAGGCTGAAAATAAGGCAGAATATTCCTCCTGGACCTCTCAGGAATATGTGAGGGATGCACAGGACTGCCTCTGTCTGGTCTTATGGTACCACAGATGTCATGAAAGTTGTGTTTGCTTACACAGATACTGGATATCTGGTTAAATACCAAATTGTGGTTTAAACAAAAATGTGGGTCAACTGCTGAAACCAGAACTATATTCAAATGACAAAGCTTGAAAAGAATGCAGTGAAGACCACCATACTGGTGAGCTAAAAATAGTTAGCAGGGAAGGTGGCAGCTTTTAAAAAACTCGCATTTGCTCTGTAAAGAATGTGTGACGCCGCTGCCTCTTCTGAAAGATTTGAAAAACAGAAATAAACTTGTATCTCGTGACATTGCATCACAGATAAAAAGCTCAATTAAGATGAAAAGTGCCAAGAGGAAAATTAAGTACTTAACACAAGTTGTCATGAACTTGAATAGTGCAGCTGTACCAATACACAGGGTACATGCACTTTTATAGAGTGGATCAAATTTTGCTCATTACAAAGCCACTAATTTTTATGTAGAACTTCTATAGTGACTCTCCTCTGGCACCAAGCCTCAGACCTGCAAGTACCTTTGAAAAAGCCACGTTGTAATCAAGCAAAGCTTCAACAACTACAACCATTTAATTTCAATTTCTACGTTTATGCTTGCAATGAAGGATTGACAGATGGGAGGGTATGTCACCGAAGACACCGCTGTTACGGGGACAGACAGCTAAACATTCCAGTATATGGACTCCAAGAACACTGGGACTCTCAAAATCCCTCATGTTTTTGTATTGCTGTCCAGTAACACAATTTATCATCTCATATAAACAAGTCATAAAGGAATGCAGTGCACATCAAAAATTTCCCCCCACCACTGCCTTACTTCAGGAAATAGTTTAGATCTAAAAATAGTGTATGACCTCCACGGTTAAAAGCATTTTCAAGTCAGTGGAGAAAACAATGTCTGTGGTGTAGCAGACACATGAGTAAACACTGGTTAATGGAGATCATGTCAAATCTCATGAGTGGCCTCTGTTCCCATATCTTCACTGGTCAAACTACACAATGGGAGTCAAACACAGCCCCCCAAATTCCCTTTTCAGCTTCAAGTAGCCCACACTATACCTGCACACCACCAGATACCTGAATTAGCTATAAATTCAGAGATCTTCTTTTTTTGTAATTTGTTGTGTGCCTCTGTTACACTTAAGACACATGTAAGTTTGAATACTGTGAGTCCCCTCTGCCCTTGACAGGTTATCTCTGTGTGCTGTCGTCAGGTGGATACCGTATACAGACCCCTGCTGACTTAACGTACTGCACAACAAATAAACCTATATGGGTATACATCCTTGTCCTTGCAACGTCCTCCATTTCCAATGTTAAAGAAGTATATTCTCAGCTTTTTTCCCTCAGATGAGGCAGTCATTTAAAACTTTACTATAACGTTTTAAATGTATGCCTCAGCTTCTATTAAAGTTTATGTAAACGGAGACATAAAGACAAGCAGAAGCAAGTGGAGGCTTTTACAAAAGCTTAACGTTCAAACTGATTCAGTGTATTCATACGATAGGGCCCGTAATGACAGTATGATATGACAACGCGGGATCGTCACGTTACAATGCATATTGTCAACGCTGAAGGTTAACAGAGCAAAGGCTCTATGGTCACGCGTCGGATGTCTTAAATCTAAATCTATTCTGATCTTAAATCTATTTCCCAATACACCAATTAAAAAACGACAGTGGTTACAAGACTGTATTTCTGGTAACTCCGATAAGGAAAAACGATTCAATAACAGCCACTATTGCAGAAACAACGTACATAGGGATCACAGTACCGCAGTGTACACAGTGCTGCATGACAGACCCATGTTGGCACGAATGTTACTGTTTCCAATGCATGCATACTTCAGCCAGAAGCACAGAAAACGCGTAGTTTTCACTAGCTGTTACCTTTTCAGAAGCTTGCGGCCATCCATAAAGCAAGGCGAGAATGTAGCTTGACTGTCAGTCTAACAAAGTAACGAGCATGCCTCTCTCAACACAAAGGAAGGTCTACGCTACCAGCCCGAGTGCGGCTGGCATTTAAAGCGTGTTTGTATTGCCTTCAATGCCCCTCCTAGTAGCTGTTTTGCCAGCTCTTCAGTTTGTCACTGCAGCTCAGCGATCCCGCCTCACGTCCAATCAGGAAGCAGATGCAAACAAGACATTTACTGTGTGCTTGCAATTAGAAAGGCCGATGACATATTAATAACTTTTACCTTCAAATTTAAATCAATACGCGCAAGAACACTGAGGTTATGTGAGCTTTTAATATGCGGATGTTGTTTGCTTATTCTGGGCTGGGCTGGGCTGAGCTGGGCTGGGCGGGGCGGGCAGACTGCCGACCTTACACTGGGTCTTACACCTCAGCAGATGTGTAACACGATCGTGAGAAATTCATTACTATGCGTCAGGCCAGTTTTAAGGAAGCTGTGTCAAAGTGATCGCTGTGAGGTGACCGTGCCGTCCAATCGGTTCGCTCCGTGTCTAGATGTAGATGGTCTGCGTCTAGATTTGTCTTATTATGCAAAGCTCTCGAAATGACTAACCAAGGGGGAAATGAAAGAAATGCCATCACACTGAATGAGCAAGAGAGATAAATTGCAGTAAGGGTAGCTGTGACTTATATTTTTAATTACGGTTGTAAATATTTGTGTGTATTGTTATTATGAATAATTACAATCACAGACCGCCCTGTGATCATCATCTTGTCTGAAATCGAGAAGTCTTATATTTAATAGTTATTCCCAGCCGCCATAAATATTGTCCAAACACTTTCTTTATGTAAACATAATGTAACAGAAATTACAACGTTTAGAAATTATTATTTAACAGAATTACTCTGTACAAATTTCGTTGTGCTTAATTGTACAATGACAATAAAGGAATTCTAATTCTAATAAAAGGGAGGGAAGCTGAAAATTACGGATAAAGTTAAAAGTAGAAGGTATACAGCATGCCAACATTAGAAAAAAAAAACAATTAGTCTGAGCTATCAAGAGTAGTATACAATAACACACACAACGTTCTTATTGTGTAAAATAACCTCTGTTTAAAACTTTCTATAGAATTGTTAGGAGGGATGCATATTACCACAAACAGTACAAGAGTGAATTGTTAGTTTTGGTGAAAAGTGCAAAAGAAGCGCAAGTAAGAAAATTAAACGTTTTGTTTAAACGAATTATTTTGCGCTTTCCCCAGTTATTGAATGTTTATTAAACTTAACGTGAAGATAAATAATCATTTGGTGGAAAGTCCTGAAAAGTACTGTAGTTAATCAAACAAGAACTGAAGATTAAGAAACTGGGTTTGAGAGAAGTTAACTAGAATGTTTTTCATAGAGCAATTCAGAAGTGATTTCCACATTAACTGAAGTATAACAATCTTACATAAAAGGTGAAAGAAACTTGTTTTGTAATTTTCTTGCAATGTTACTTGTATGTACAGCTGCCATAATTCACAACTCAGAAACTTTCACTGTTTTCAGACTGATTATGAGAAAAAAATTAATTTTTCTAATACATTCAGCTGGCATCGTGGGTTTTGAAAATGGAACTCCATAGTTATAAACTCCCTTATGACATAAAGGCATCATAGTATTTTCAAATACTAAATGAGGTGCTTCATTAAACCTATCCAGATAAATAGATAGTGTGACACCATGGACAAAACCATCCATTATACAACCAAATGCATATTTCAAGTTTTCTTCAAAATACTCATATTCCAATCCTATTTGCTAACACTGACACAATTCTTTAAACACTGTTGTGGTGTGTGTACGAGTACCTGCACAATTCTTTAAACACTGTTGCGGTGTATGTACGAGTACCTGCACAATTCTTTAAACAATGTTGTGGTGTGTGTACGAGTACCTGCACAATTCTTTAAACACTGTTGTGGTGTATGTACAAGTACCTGCACAATTCTTTAAACAATGTTGTGGTGTATGTACAAGTACCTGCACAATTCTTTAAACAATGTTGTGGTGTATGTACAAGTACCTGCACAATTCTTTAAACAATGTTGTGGTGTATATACAAGTACCTGCACATCTGATGTCTGACACTAGAAGTACTGAGACTGGAAGCAAAATATAACATAAATATTAATCAAATTACAGTTGCCTATCCAGTAATCATAAGCAATGATACTTTCCTTTCTGTCATGTACTTACAAAAGTTTCTTACCCTGGTAATTACACACTGGACACCCGGTACAGCCTGAAAGCCCAAATTTTTACTGTGCTTTTTATTTAGATTGACCTCATTGTGTTATGGTCTGGATTATACATTATTCACGTGTTAACAGTGACATTTGCATTGTCATGGCAGGAAATAACAAAGATGGATGCAGAACTTTGGCATGAAAATTATATTGATTTATGAACCTGTGTGTGGGTCTGGGAGGGCAGCCAGCAAGACGGACAGTAGGAGCATCTGAATAGGGTTCTAAATACTATCTGAGCCTCAGAGCTTCAAGTTAGAACCTCATGTGGACATGGTTTGGTGCACCATCAGTTAATGTCTAGTTTACCAAACAATTGGTAAATTTAAAAGCCACTGCCTAGTTTAACAAAATAGATATACAGATGTGGTGCTTTAATGCTTTCTCCAGCTGTTTGGTTCATAAAATATTTTAAAGCAATTTTTAACTTTTGCTGTCAGTGATCTGGTGTCTGGTCAGCATGTAGATTATGAAAGAATACAAGATTGTGCTTTTTTTTGTTTTTCAGGCATAGCATATACCATATAATTTTTTTACAGAAGAAATAGTACCTAATGTAAGTCACATCTTTATTCAAACAGATACAAACGATGAAGAATACATAGTCTAGTAAACTGATCTCACTGTTATCTTGCTGAATAATATATCTGTCCTCTCATACTTCACTGTGCTCATCTGTTCTCTGAGTAACAGGCCATGGTACCTTATCCATAGTAGGTGTGCACTGAAACAAAGTGGCACGAATGTGGTGTCGCTTTATTGATATAAGATCTGCTGTCATTACAGTGACCTTAGGTGTCCAAAGAATACAGTGGTCATAAAAATGAGTCACGTGATGTACTGCTTTGAGTCACATTGACCTGTATGAGATCGCACAGTCATTGATCCCTGTGATCAGTGTTTGCCCATCGGATCAGGGGCCAGGAGTTCAAATACCAGTTCTAGATTCCAAAACTAAAAGTGAAAAGCTTTTAATGGTTATGACTGCTAATTTTTTTTTCTTTCTATGTAATTTGTAATGCCCTGCTGAAATGTGAGGAGACAGAGAGTCACAGGTTACTGTTCATGGGACAGCTTTCATTGGCTTGAAATTGCATCCATGAAACAAAGGTGCACGAAAAGTTCAGATTGACTTGCAAGGTACACCTGTTTTCCAAACGGAATGACACACAATGCCTCTGAATTTGATTTCAGCACAGTATCTGGTGTCACGGCAGCATTCCGTTTGCTCAGTAAAGGGTCCGCCCCTTACTTTGTGTACCTTTGTTGACTGTTTTCCTCTGTGGCTTCTTCTGGTTCCTGTTTAAGCTAGGTGTTTTCCCCACTGATTAGTGTTTGGTCATTGTTTAATGTAAACCCTTTTCAGTGTAGGCTTTCTTTGGAGGTGTATGAGCTTTTAAGTTTTAGTTTTCCTATGGTGAGCCTTCTTATGTGCTTTTCCTCTGTCCTGTAATATCTGGATCATCGAATTGCATTGAGATGCAGAAATAGAAGCCTGGTACCTTGCAGTACATGTCAGACTTTTAGCTCACGGGTGTTAACCAGTGTCTGAAGTCATGTTCTGGACAGCAACCCACAAAATTCCACAATAACCAAAACTGTATAAAACACTGTGTAAAACACTGGCTCCTAAGGTTAACTTTGTCTTTCTGATACAAAGAAAATTTTTGTAATAAGGTAAACTTTATTAAACATTAACATATTTGAATGTCAACTTTATATTTAAAAGTAATGGTTAAAGGTGTAATTTTTATAAGTAGCTACTCTCCGTTTTCTACAAACTGCTTTTCTCTGCAAAACAATTCATAGTAGCATAAGGTTGACCTTGCTTTCAATTTGCTTTTCTGGCTTTCTCTGAAAGGGCAGGTGTTGAGTAGGGCATATCTGACCAATCACAGTCTGAGGACAAGCTACTCCAGCAGTGTTTGGTCACAGCGTGTCCCAAGAAAACACTGCATTCAATCACTTGTGAATGTAAAATATGCTGCCTCGACTGCAAAGTTTGTGCTTTTGGTTCATTGTAGTTCATATGTGAAGGACATACTGTAAAGAATTTGACAAGCTGTTCACGTGACAGTGTTCTCAAAGTTGTGTACACACACACACACACACACACACACACACACAACTAATACACTCAGTAGGCTTTGTATTGTCCATGCTTTCCAAGATTTAAAAGATCTCTTTACTGCTTGTGCTTTTAAACCATTGGTCCATTTAATGACCTGAAACTGTTGCCTGATGACTGTCACCTGATGACTGAGAAACAGTGAGGCCAGAAATAACCCTGGTAGGCCTGGTAGGGTAGAATGACCCAGGAATGGGCTGTATGCAGTTTCACCCCTTCCCACAGAACAGTATAATATGCAATATTGTTATATAGGTTGCCTTGATTGTCTTTACATAGCAGGAATTTTTCAAAGCGCAAAGCTGTTTAGTGAGCACACAAGTCAGCTGATCCAGTCCTGCAATACAGGTTAGACATTCCTGGCTGAAGCATGTAAGAGAGTTATGGAAACTATGAAAAGATGTTTCTGTGCCAAACAGTTGGGGAACACAGACATCAGTATCTGATATTTCTCGGAACATCTAAGTTATTAGGGCATAAACAAGCAATTGAAATGGTACTGGCCAGTGGTTGCAGTCTGACCCCTATTAATTTCTGTCCATGTCTATATAGTGAAAAACATCCTTAAAATGTTAATATCACAATGATACTTTCACAATAAAGCCATACATGATTATATAATCGAATCATTACCGTTAACATTTCATAACTGCACTTTAAATTGCTGTGGTTAATTTTAGCACCACACATGCAGTAACTGGGTAAATGTGTGAGGACGTTGAAGTAGCTTCTCACCCAGAAAGTACATGTGACCCTTTATCTCCTGTCATAGTTCTTGGGTGTCTTGCATCATATGACATGTAATTTACAATGTAACTCTGCATTACTCAGCCTCCGCCCAGCAATGAACCTGCACTGCTACAGCATGTATTACTGGAACATGCAACTGAACCCCACTGGTATATGCTTCTCACACTGGAATATGGCCAAACCTCTCTGTGGGAATCTGACCAATAAGTAACTGATAAACAACACCTTGGTGTCACACCATGTGGCCATGTTATTGAAAGGCACAGCAATGGAGTAGAACTACTTGTAGGAAACAACCCTGTTTACATTGATTGTTAAACGCCCTTTAATACACTACACACTACAGCAGCAGTAGGTTGTTTACGCTGGTGCTTCATTCCTTCGCTTCTTGGTTCTTCTAGTTCCTCCTTCCCACCTGTTCCATGCTGCTGTCATGCAGAGTGGCTCATTTAAGTTCCTGTCCTCTGCTCAGAAGACCCAGCACACTCCATGCTCCACACCCATGCAGCGCTTCTCTCTGACAAAAGTACAGCTGTGCAGTGGCGGCACGTTACCCATGACCAAGTGGACTCAATGTGGTCCCCGTCACCATGGAGATCCTCCTGTCCCTCTACTGATATCATGATTCCATCTTGTGTTTGGACCAGAGATGTCCGCGTGTTTCTGTGTTTACTTTGACTTTATGGCTAGCCAGTGCGTGGAGCCTTTGTGCTGAGACTGTCGTTTGTTCCCTACTAACTTGACCTGCTCTGTTCTTGGAACATAGCTCCAAGCAGAAACCTGAGAGGGTCCAGAGCTCAGCTCTGGCTAACAGGGCTGCTGACTCCTCAAACATCCCAGAGAAGTCACGCCTCTGGGAGCTGCCAAGCACCGTCATCACGGCTGCGTGCACATAAATTGACGCACGTACACTCTTGTAAATAGACATTCATATACAAATACATAAATACCAACTTACAACCGCACACACATAAAGTGAATGTACAAAGTATAATAACTGGACCAGGTAATTATAAGTATTATTTTATGTGGTATTAAAAACAATATTACCTTTATTATAGAAGAGGGTTTTGCTTTGTGAAATATTTGTCTGGTTTCAGTTCATGTAAAAATGTCTTTTATACATGGAGAACACAATGGAATTCTTTCAATGGTCTGTATTTGCATTTATATGATAAGACACGTTCCTTATGTATAAAATGAATGTTCCTAGTCTGTGGTCTTTAGTAGTGACAGAGGTGAAGTATTGCAAAATTTTGAAAAGCTGAACTGCTTGACGTATAAAGACCTGGCCTGTTCTGAGGCTTAGAGATTTTGAAAAGTACTAAAAAGAACTTTAACACCATCTACTGGTCTAAGAAGCACGTCAGGGCAAAGCCATACAGAGTAGATTAATATACACATCCTGGGTTAGCCAGGTTTTAAAATGCTGCATCCAGCTTCACTTTGGCTGTTTATCAACATATTCAACAAGTGCCTTAAATCATGCATCCCTGACCCTAATTATCTAGTTTTGGATGTGTGTCTTTCCCTCTTCCTGTTACTGTCTTCCGTTTCCTTGACACTCAGGAGTGGCACATTCTAAAAAAAATGTGGAAACAGTGACAAACTGCAGGGAGACTTACAGCCCGAAGCGATGTCATTGCTCATTTTTCTTATGTAAGTGTTAACGGAAATTAATCATTCCTATTTTTCAGGTCTACCACGCCTTTGCGTGCTTGTGCAAGCAGAATGCTTAGTAATGCTGTATTGTATTATCTAATCCCTTGCTTCAATGAAAAGAATTGCACACTTTATTATGTTGTATTATATTTAACATGGAATGTATAGGTTTCCATTTCCGTACTGTGGTGATATAGTTAATTAAATTTGTACAGTAAGATAGTTTTAAAATCGTATACAGTATAGCCTGCTGGGTCAAGTACCAAACAAAGTGAAAGCAGAACTTTAATTGAGAAACTGGCTCAGAATTAAGATGTTAAGAGAGTGGTTATTAGTGTTAATTGTGACACCACATACTTGTTTTTTAATGCGAGAGACTTCGTCTGCTGTGAGATCTCACCGAGTGTGTGTGCACACACAAAATGGACTGTCAAAATGTGTTATAAGTTCAGAGCACATATTAACGCAGATGCTCACACTATTCTCCCACAATGAGTGTGAGCTGACATTGCTTCGCTCTTACTGTTACGGATCGTAGACGTATCACCATGGACTTGGCCCACAATTTGTAGATTTTTTTTGCCAATAAGAAACATATTCAGTGTCACGCTCTTCTATGCAACACATTCAGTGGGACTTTATGATCACTGATGAACATACTTAGACAACTGGTTCAAGTCTGTGGCAAGAAAATCACAAGGACATCACAATGACATCAAACTGATCAGCTATATAGCCTTGTTAATCATTTATCTAAACTGGATTTTGAGAACAAAATTACTCCAACAAGCCAAAACATTGTGATTGTCTATATGCTGTGGGTCTTCAACAAGCCACCAAAACAGCTCTAACCCAGCAAGGCGTGGATTCAAGACCTCTGAAGTTGTCCTGTGGGATTCGGCACCAAGACGTTAGCAGCATGTTCTTTAAGTGAGGTGGAGCCACTGTGAAGTTATGGCCTTAGCACATCCTACAGATGATTGATCGGACTGAGTTCTGGAGAAATTGGAGGCTTGGGCCACGTTTTCAAGTCTTTGTCATGTTCCTCAAAGCATTCTCGAACAATTTTCACATGTGGCAGGGCACATTATCTTGCTGAAAGAGGCCACCCCCACTGGGGAATACCATTGCCAAAAACGGGTGTACCTGGTCTAAACAATTTTTAGGTAGGTGGCATGCATCACATTGATGTCCACATGAGTGTGGGACCCAGGGTGTCCCAGCAGAACACTAGCTAGAGCACAAAACTCCCTGCATATACTCATCTGTGCATTACTGTTCATATTTGGAACTGCATATATGCAACAAAACCACAGAACTCACTCTGACTCCACTCTTTCACTGAAGAAACCAAACTATTTTTGTGCAATAATGCTTTTGGTTTTGTGATTTTATATATATAGTAGTCAGTAGCCTATTGGTGTATTTTACAGTTTGCTAGTCAACTGTGCATTGGAGCTTGTCTTTTTGCCTTCAGAGTTTTTTTTAAGTGCCAGAAATACTCTTGTGGCGTCATGATGACAAATGTCATTTCTGATGATCATCCTTGACGTGGCGATTGTCCTTTTCTAAACGAAATGACTGAGCAGACACGTCTCGACGTGAGAGAGCACATCTGTTTTTCAGAAGAACCACCCAGTCCTTATGTTTGGTAATTGCTACCTCAGGGGTTTACTATTTTCTGTGGAAACTAGCTGCGCAGTCCTTCATATCCCATGGCCAGCTATTTCACCATTTTGAAAACAAAATTTGCTGTATCCATGACTCAGCAGTTAGTTGAATTAGCAGTCCGCTCGTTATATTTTTTACAAAACTGACCGTAGAAGCAGTCACACAGTAACCTTGTATTAACCTGACTGTTGCTACTTAATATATTACTACCCTCTTTTTTGCATAGGAAGTTGACAGAGCACCATTTTGTTCAGATATTGATTACCTCATAGTCCATTTACAAAATTATGTGTTGAAAATATAGACGTTTGCTTGTGAATACGATTATTTATGTTATGTCACGAACAAAGTGAAAGTTCACTACATTCAATAGAAAACAACAATTGCATTACCTATGTCACCACCAGATGGCAACATTTGCCATTAAATGCAACCGATTCGTCCGCTCAGCATTCCTTATTCCAGTCGTTCAAAATAGGGGAACTCAACAGCAGCTCAGTAAAAATATCTTTTGACAAGTATCTACAAATTCTTTTGAAAAAAAATCACCTTCGCAAATTTACTAAATGCATATAAAAACATTAAGGGTTACTAAAGAAAACAAAAATGTTGCAAGAGGGGTCTGGAAGTTGAATCATGTCAACTGGACTTCTTTGTTCTTGTTAAAAGCTGAAGTTGGATAAGGAGCGAAACGTTCCTATCAAGAACAAAGCCCAGTTAACTTTCTTCAATTTCCAGTCAGCTCCACCTGGATGACTGAGAATCTTCATCGACATACTTGCAAGAGGGGGAACACAAACCAAAAAGGGTTGGACACCACTGCGGTACCCCATCTTTTTCAGAGATTTAGTTTGGCATATCAGCGATTACCCTTTGCAATGACTATGCGGAATACTGGTTAATTTATTCAGCTGCTTTCTGATTTCTTGACAAATGTAATTTAAGTCACAGCAAAACATTTTTAAATTATAAAGCAACAATCTATAAAGTCTTGTAGTTTTGAACGAAACAGCTGCATAATATCAACTTATTAAATTCTGATCTAATTCATACAGTTTATAGATGCCTTACAACCGTCAGGATATGGATGAACCAAGAATTACACCAGAAAATTGTCACTTATCTGAAATCGGACAAAGCAATAGATATTTCAGAAAATATTTAATGTCAGACAAAACTAGTTGCCTGTTTGGTACTTATCTAATCAGAATAATACATTGTAACTATTTTATGATCAGTGGAGTACACTTTAGTGCATAGCCCGGGGCCAGCTGTGCGACAGGTAGCTTTTATTGTCATTACCTATATATACGCGTTACAATACATACAGTTACAACAAAACCGCTTCTCTGCATTTAACCCATTCACGGCATTGGGAAGTAGCAGGCAGCTATTATTCACCACGTGGGGAGTTAGCACTGGGTGTCCTGCTCAGGGACACACCCCGTGGCTAGGGCAGGATTTGAACCGGGAGACTCCCACACCCCAGCCACTTGTTCAACCTACTGAGGTACCAGAACAAGTTGTTTTTGTTTGGTACATTATAGGGTGCTGCTTAGAAATTACACTAAAATGTTAAGTTTTGATTCGTACCATCTTTCTAGTAGCAAACCTAGTACCTTGAAGAGAGGCATGAAAAATGAAAATAGTCTTTTTATTTTTTGTAATAAAAAAATTAGTACCAGTCCTACACCAAACTTTTTCCATTGTCAACGTTTGTGTCATTTTTAACAGTTTTAAAAACTGAACTCCCTCAGTTATTAATGTTACAAGATTTGGTTGAGACATTTTAACGTGCTAAAGACCTAATAAAAAAAGCTCTCATTTACTGTGACAGTACACTACGACAATAGGGTCGTGAAAGCTGAGCTACGGACGCTGGCTGACAATGTCATAAATCATCATGATGGGTCAGCATCTGATAATGATGACTACTAGAGAAGTGCAACAGAGTCTGGGCTCCATCAAGCAAAGTCCTACTTTGAGTAGTTTTATAATGAGTATTGTCTGCACCGAGTGCAGTTATAAATATGCAACATGTGGGGTAAATATTTTATCCACTTAGCCTGTTTACCTACCTGTGCCACGCCCACTTAACCAAACACTTTTTCAATTTAAATTATTGGCAGGAAATCAGTGGCAAAGCCATGCTATGATTCACATAAATGAGTTAATCACTTATCAAGTATCTGCTTAAGTAGAATTGCCTGTAGTTATATAATGTTTGGAATTCAAAATAACGTAATCAAATACTTCTAAAAGAAATAACTGACTTGTTACAATTAAAGTTGACATGCTTTATTTCTTTTCTTGTAAATAAGAAAAAGGTAAAATGATGAGGATGATGATTTCAGTAAAGTATACTTCATGGTAGTATAGTAACTAGTTTTGTTGACCATATTGTTAATTTTAAAAACATCTATTTCAAAACATACTTCAAAACAATCAATTTTCTGGATTTCACTGAGCTGAGAAATTTTTTTTTCCATCCATCCATCTCTTTGTTTATCCATATTTGGGTCACAGGAACAGCAGTCTGAGCAAAGATGCCCAGACCCCCCTTTCCCTAGTCACCTCCTCCAGCGATAGATTTACTCCATGTAGTTCTGGGACTGCCTTGGGGTTTTCTCCCTATTGGACATGCTCGAAAAACGTCCCTAGGGAGGCATTTGGGAGGCATTCTAGAGAGATGCCCAAACCACCTCAGTTGACTCCTTTGGATGCAGAGGAGCAGCGATTCTGTTTTGTGCTCCTCCTGGATGTCTGTGCCTCTGTCCCTAAGACTAAGCACAGCCACCCTACAAAGGACGCTCATTTCTGCTGCTTAAATTTACAACTTCATTCTTTTGGTCTCTACCCAGAACTCATGACTGTAAGTGAGAGTTAGGACAAAGATTTCTGAGGCAAACCTCTTATTCACAGAGGTAAAATACAACATAACTTCAAACTGGGTGGCTATATGTACACCCACACCTGCTTTCTGCCTCTGTATTTAATAACACTGAAACATTATAAAAACACATTCAAAGGCCATTTCAAAAATCAGTTGTAATTAAATGTGTCAGAAATGTGTACTGCATATCTCATTAAACTTTCCTGCACTGAAA
Organism: Chitala chitala; assembly: GCA_025773905.1. NCBI lineage: Eukaryota > Metazoa > Chordata > Actinopteri > Osteoglossiformes > Notopteridae > Chitala > Chitala chitala. Next base: position 7,746,867 of record JABJVR010000034.1, read on the forward strand.
GCAAGGGTGTCATATTTGAATTTGAAATTCCTGAATGATTCATGGATTCAGAGCAGGCCAGGGGCAATGGATTTTAATTGTGAGAGGGCCTAGATTGAGTATTTTTCAGTGGGCCCAGGAGTTTTAACTATGACTTTGGCTGGTAGTGCCTCTCTGTAAAACACTGGCAAGTTTGAAGCCCTCCTCCAATACATGGACAAACTGGAAAGAATTTAAGGCAGTTTTTATCTGCTTTCGCATTCTGGACCAAGTGCCAGTAAAAAAAAAACCCGACAGAATTTTAAACACAGCTCATGCAACTTTTCTTCCTTTCCCCTAGTTATCCTTTGTCCTTTAATTGGATTCTGTTTACTGTCAGGGCAATTACTTTAAATTCAGCTGCTTACAGAGAGATGAAAGGCAGCCACCAGGTGTTTCGCACGAAAAAAAGAAAAAACTGGTTTGTGAACACATAGCTTCAACACAGGAGTTTCTGCTGCATCTGCAGTCATTTGTGCACAGAGATTAAATTTCCCAGACCTTAAACATGACGAATTACTGTGTTGGTCTTCAGTTAATGATTTCAACAGCTCCCAATAAGCTGAGATAATCAGGTCAGTTCCTGGCTTGTACACACAAGCTGGGGCCACTTGTTTGCTTAGCATACCTGTCGCGTAGTTTTAAACATTCTTCATGCCATTGCTTGTTTTGTACACTGTTCTGGCACTTCCTGTATGCTCTCCTGCTTGCATCAAGACTCCCATTTGACAGAACTTGGAGAGGATACACTGCTTTGGTAGTTTAAGCAAATGTCCGAGGCTCCGTCTGAGAGCATGTGAGCTAAGAGCACGCCACTTGTTTTCACCAGGCCTACTGCTCAAACGTCAGCCACTTGCTGCCTGTGTCTCCCTGCATTGTCACACACAACCATCTCTAGGGTGTACAGAGAATGGTCCGAAAAAGAGAAAATAACCAGTGAGCGGCACTTGTGTGGACGAAAATGCCTTGTTGATGTCAGAGGTCAGAGGAGAATGGGCAGGCTGGTTAGAGATGATAGAAAGGCAACAGTAACTCAAATAACCACTCGTTACAACCAAGGTATGCAGAATACTATCTC
>JABJVR010000034.1:7748062-7774818 GCA_025773905.1 Chitala chitala
TTTTTAGAGAGAGAGAGAGAGAGAGAGAGAGAGAGAGAGAGAGAGAGAGAGAGAGAGAGAGAGAGAGAGAGAGAGAGCACCGTTTTAGTACCCCTAATTACTGGCAAGGCCATGTGGAGTTTCAGATTTCAGCAAAATTAAGCAAAGAGTTAAAAGAGTGTTAGGTCTAAGGTCAGAGTTCATTTATCTCAGTTGCCTGAGACTTAAAAAAAAAACCACAGTTTAGAAAGGACAAACTAATGTCACGGACTGGGGCGCAGGCAATTTCCTCCTTCCAGGGCCAAGTGTGATCTCCTGTCAGTCAGCGTCCACTGTGCTGACAATCATGTTTGCTGGCTCCCTGGGAGGTGTGCGGCTTTTAGTGTAAATACCTTACGTTGCCTCTGACGACAGCGTGCTATGGAGGTGCTGCAGCGTATTACAGTACAGCACTAATGGAATGATTTCAGCAGTCATGTCCCCAAGGTATAACAAATGTGCATCCACAAACAAAAATATCTGTCCAAATTAATTATTGTGTACAGATTAAAAATAATAATAGTAAAAAAAACTTCAGCTGACATTATGAAAAAATATAACTGTGTTAAGTATTGATCATATCTATATATTTAGCTTACACGCAGGACTAGGGGCACTGCAGAGAGGTGGAAACCTGGCACAAATCCAAGGGTCCCTGACTGACAGGGGCCCTCAAAAAGTAGAACATAACATAAGATCTAAACATAATTTAACATCTAATGTTATATCTTTCATGGAGCCCAAAATCTCTAGTAGTGGCCCTGCTCTGAAACATATCTTTCATCAGGCAAGTTGGGTGCCCCCCCAGTGGTTCTGCATGCTATGGGATCCCATATGCAAAAACTAATAGCAATAGCAATTATAATTCTTATAACTGCAATGACTGTTAAAGGCACAGCGTTCAAGTGCAGTGACCTTTGAGCTGTAACACCAAGGAGCCCATTTGGGTTTTCAACCAGCCGTTGTCGCACTGTATACATACTCAAAACATGTTTTATGTGTTTTGCTCTTCAGCACATTGTTTCCATATGTAAACTGGTGATGTAACAGTGCAGTGAATATCATAAAACAGCTGATTATTTTATTTACACAGTTGTGCGTCTGGGATGAGGCTTTCCTTTTATGCTATGTTCTTCATCAGAGTGTTGTTCTGATGGCATCCCTTTGTTTCCAGGAGTGAACCTACAAAGAGACTAATTTGTGCTGATGTGCTGCACTGCTCCCGTATTGTGCGCATATGGCAAGAAGGGCTTGCTCTCGAGCCTGAGACGACACGGCCCGTTAGCACAATGAAGAAGCTGAACACATATAGCACCTGACCACAGACATCCTGCCCTGATAGGACTGAGGCTGTTGTCAATGTTACAGGGTGACAGGGACCATGTGAAAATGCCATGTTAACTTTGAATCATTTGAGATAGAAAAGAATTTTTCAATTTGTTTTATAGATACCATTAGCCCTTCCAGCCTGATGTGCCACATGAAGCTTGCATTAATAAATAATTAATGCAATTCCAATTAACCTGGATCCAGAGAGCTTCATAGTACCGTAGAATGTTAAACAAGTATGATTATTAAGATGACAATGCTTAATTTGCTCTGTTAATGTATTTGTGTCATCTGAAATCCCATTCAGGCCTTATGCAGTGTATGTTTTTGCATAAGTTGCAGGCTTCCTGTGAGCCTGAACTGGCTAAGTGAGAGAGAAATTAATTAAAGGTTATAAAATGTATATGTAATTTAAACTATCTAAACTAAACTATTAGTAAAGAATTCTTGTGTATTGTAAAGATACGTGTCAAACCAGAACTTGAAAAAGTTTCAATCTAATATCTGAACTAGGAAAGTAAGTGAATTTTTGTATTGAATGGTCTTCAGCTAAGACATTAGGCCACTCTTTCTTAGTCCCCTTAACTGGAATTTATATGCAGCCCTGATTCACTTGTGCATGAGATCTCTCATATTAACTGTTCAACAACCAAAACCAATTAGCAGGTCGGGGTTTGTTGTGCAAAAACACAACTCAGCATCACATATTAAAGGATATCTCCTCTCTTCTGATTGTAGGCAGTAAGAAGGAGAAAATCCATGAGCGTGTCGTGTGGTTAAAGAACCCCATTAATTTCACTTATTTAGTAATGGGCCTTGTCAAGTCCTAATACAGCCAACATCCTTTTTATTCTTCCCAGACACCTGGATACCCTGTCCGCCTGGCTTAAATTAGTTTACAGTACTTCAACGGTGCAGAGAAGCTGACAGTGTGATTTTTAATTCCCATGTTGACGATCCCATGGTTCAGCGGCGAGAACCATCCTTAGGCAAGGGGAAAAGGTCCCTTTCACAGGTCACTACCCACAGCTGCAAGTTGGCACCCAGTCCTGTTCCTTCATCTGGCTTTCAAATGGGGTTTCTGTTTTTGGGGGACAGTAAGAAACAAGCAGGGGGTAAATTAATTTATATTTAATAAATAATTCTGGTTATAATGACCTACTGCAGAGGTCTACACCTTTTCTTCATTGTGCAATGATGTGGACCAGCATTGTATGGAGAGAATTTGCTGGCATGACCCATGTAAACTGCCAGGAGGCACAATTAATTAGCTAGAAAAATACATGACAGCACAACAGAATGGAAGGCAGCACCCTCTACTGTCATGCCTTTTCAATTTTGGATCACTTATCAACTTCTGTAAACTATTACCAGAGTGATTTGTGAGTGAATTGCCGTACATTACTTAACGATCAGAATGAAGCCACTCTAGTGCTAACCACTAAAGGGAATATGTCACCAATGACAGACAGTATATATCAATGCTGAACAGGGAAGGTCTGTTCACAGGGAGCTTTACTGAAAACAGATACAAGAAAATCAAATAATGAAACAATACCCAAAACCAAAAACGTAAAATCCAAAAAAGCATAACACCTGAAACAAATAAGGGTATGTGGAAAACAACCAAGGAACAAGAAGCGAGAACAAACAGAACGATTCCAAGGAACAGAGGTGCAAAGTAGAAACGCACACAGTCACTAAGCAACCTCACCTCGAAAACAGTAAACCTATAAAGTGACAAACAGGAAACATACAACAAGTGAAACACTAAACGAAACAAACAAGGCAAAAATCTTGACAAGAGGAACTTAGTATATAAGAAAACTGCACAAAAAACTGACTTGATTATTTAATGTTATATTTTATATGTAATTAAACACATAAAAAATGTGCTGATAAAGTCAACATAATCAGTCAGGATGTATGACATTCCATTTTTTGAACATAAATGAACATTCAAGTCTGTGTATTTAATGTGCATGATAAGAGAAAAGCGTCCTATCACTCTGGACATTTTTCATTTTAAAATAATTCTTCCATTGGAATATTCATTTTTCATTTTAAGGATAATCAGGCAAGGAAATTACTATACTACAACACATAGGGACATATTTGCATATAAATTTAAATAATTAGCTGGATTCCACCATTTGAGAATAAGTATTGTATTGAATACAAAGGTAAAATGATCATTGAAATGCAACTCAATTTATAACATTTACACCATGTGTTTTTCTCTGGATTTTTGGTTGATATTCTGTCCCTATCTGTTACAAAACACCTACCATAACAATTACAGACCCTTAATTTCTTTTTTGTAAACCTACAAAATCAGACTGTGATCAAATATTTATTTTCCACACTGTGTGCATATATATATATATATATATATATATATATATATATTACACAATTCACAACTTTTAAACCATGTGCCAATCAAGTGCATATTGTACAGGCAAGCATAAACATGATGAAGAGGGCACGCCAAGTGTTGCCAATGGAGACCCTGCAGAGTGCTTGTGGGAAACTTTAGCATGGAGTTGACTATAATGAGGACAAATTCTGGTAGTGGAAAAGTGACAAAGTGACATTTACAAGTAAGTAATTACAGCCCAACAACCTGCATCTTCCAGGAAATCGCTTTTATACTCTTTTAAATTCCTGAATGACACCTTGGCTGTTCAGAGACAGACACACATGCTGTACTCCTCAAACAGCATTACAATACAGAGAGACTTAAAAGACAACAGCAGACTGCAGACTTACCTGCTTAGCCACAGTCTCTTAAACCACTTTGCAACAACTCATCTGGAGAGATAAATAGAATGTCCATATTCCTTTAATTCCAGTCTCCATTATAAGAATGGTTTATTGCTTTCATTTGTCAACAAATCCAATTGTGACAAAATCCAATTCTTAACAAAATACGACCTGCAATTACCAGTCCAAAGCCATCACTTTCAGTTGGACATTTAAACTATGAGATTTTCAAAAATTGCCGGGCCAGCTGGTGCAGGAAGTACAAACAACAAATGCTGTAGTGGCTACAAGTCTCTCAATATGCTTAAATGTTATTCAAAATTACCAGTAACAAAGTAATTGGTATTAAAACTGTGTTGAGAATTTTAATCTTAAACGTATGAGACCTGTGTAACAAAGCAAATGGAAATGTATTGTCAATACCAATAAAATGCACTGCCAAACACCATGGAGACTTAGGGCTCTTAATTGCCCTTCAGCAAGTGTTTCAATTTCACATGACCAAAATTTGTAAATGTTTAATTAGCTTTGAAAATGAATATGTTATGTGGATGTAATGAATTATTATGATTGCAGAAATTAAGTTTTGCAATCCATAGAGGGATTGAATTTAGTGATTGTTTTCATTAGCCTCAAACTAAAAACCAATCCAGAGAGGCCAAGGGAGGATGTTAACCTCCGAAAATTTATAAACAAAAAATATATATTTGTTTTAATATATTAATATTTACATTTTTTATTTAGCAGATGCTTTTATCCAAAGTGACTTACAACATTTCACATACATGCATTTAACCCATCCCTCCTGAGGGAGTATTGGACAGCCACAAGTGGCACCCAGGGAGCTAAACCAGCACAAAACAGGCACTAACCATCCTATACTCTAACAGAGACCATTTACTTACAGCACATTTACAATAACCACCAGGGGACTGAGGAAAACACAGGCTCTATATAGGACAAGAAATAAGACCAGAACAGGTGCAGACACCAATACAATTAGAAGTAAAAGAAAAAGTAGAAACGGAACATAGAGATCAGAGAAACTACATAGGAGGAGACACCTAGTGGAGGAAACCAGGAAAGAGAGGCACAGGGTGTGACTGGGATTCAAACCTGGACACTTCTACATCCCAGCCTGATGGTCTACCCATTGAGCCACTAGGCAAATAACAGACAAGTAAATGAATAAATATAGCATAATATCACTTTTCTGTTTTTATGTTCATGGAAGTACAATCAAAACCACAGAATGAGAACCACACCCTTCATTAGTGATGCCTTTGCTGTCTGTGACTATGATGTGTAATGATGAAACAGACAGAAAACTGCGGGAAGCTGCAGGCATTCCTTGCTTAAAAAAATGATATAGGATTACACAGTCAGTTGCTCAGTGAATATCACTCAGATATTAGTGGTGAAGCACACAGAAAAAAGAAACAAGGGAAGCAAAAATGAACTTGGCTTCCCAACACTTAAATCACATCTTTTACATTTTTTAATGTTTTTTTAGGTTGCACTGTTATTGATCAGTATGAAGGGCCTTAGAGAAGACAGTGATTGCCAATACATAATAATTCCACCCAGCATAAATTTAAAGGCATCACCTCTCTATGGTGGTCAGTTATATTCATCATGGTGTCCACCATGGAACCAGAAGCAGAACTTTCCAAGCATCAACGGCATCAAAATCTCTCACTCATTTAATGCTTAGTAAATGCAGCTTTTCAAACCAGAAGAGAGTCACTTTCAACAACACAAAAGGTTATTTAAAACAGTCAGAACACGAGTACACTTTAACTAAATTTTCTAGTTTTTACACAATTTTTGTTAAAAATTTGTATGGGTTGATACCCTGGAGTTGGAATGGACTTGGAGAAGGGGATGCTGCACCAGTTTACAATAATGATGGCCAACTGCTTTTAATGGAATGAAAAAGGAACCATGGCCACCCCTTTTGCTTCATTAGCCCTAGTGTTTAGCTTGCCATCACTGTTGGTTAGTTCTGGTGGTGAAAAGAGAGACATCATGCGAACACCATCCCCCTGGCCTTTTGAGTGACTCTGATCAACATTTTTTGACACAGTGCAATACTGGCCTGATCATCAGCCTGGCAGATTACATTTAAAATTAGACCTCTCACTCGGCAAGAAAAAATAATAATCATGTTGAGGTGATAAATCTGATGGTGACCCATGAGGTCTGATGCTGGGTGCAATCCTACAAAACCAGAACAAAAAAGAAAGATCGAGGACACACAATCAAATGACAAGGAATTCTCAAATTTTTAAGAAATGCACTAAAGTGAGAACCGAAAACTTGTGGTCAGAGACACCACTGCAATCACAGACTGAATTTCTCTCTTTTTCTTACAAATTGAGAGGTTAAATGTTTTTTGGACTTTTTGCCTTGAGAAGGAGCACATTTATACATTATAGTCCAAGTGTTATATTTTACTTGAAATGTGTGAACGGAACAGTATAAGGAAATAATTCCTAAAGTATCTAAATACTGTTTTTCACAAATGTGCCTGAAATTTGTCAAGTTCATCATCATTATCGTGGTACATGTCAGTGTACAATCTGAGGAGAGACAGAGATTCAATAAAAACCAACCAATATGTTGTGGTTCAGATATGTGACTTGTTGTTAAACTAGGGTAAAAACAAGAGGTTGGATAGCCAAAAACATTAGACAAATGACACTGGATTACTGCTCACACAATGCATTAAGCATGAGATCATGTTGAGCTCTTCTACCAAAAACACTATCGTGATGCATAGAAATAAAGGATTATAAACAACATCTTTGACTCACATAGTTATAAAATCACTTCCAAACAAGAAAATTTTTAAAAATATATTTTAAAAGTGTTTATACAGTTTCATACCTTAGAAAAAAGACACTTTGTTCACGGTAGACAAAAAGCATGAAGATTTGTGTTTCTCTGTGCTAAGAAAGGACACAAAGTGATCCGTCACCCTAAGACACGATAAGAAATGATAAAACTTTGTCAGCTGTGTACATTCATTCCCATCTCGTACTCCTCACAATAAGCACATTCTCACAAGTCAAAAATGAACTGGTAGAGACACTGCTGTATAACAGGAATAAATATTTTATGTGATGTACATAATTTATAGACCATATATAGTATGTTTTACAGTGTTTTAAGAGTATTATTTGCCCGTTTTGCCTAACTGGAACTGTGTAGAGATCCACACAATTTTTAAGTACTCTGTGATAGTACTCTATGAACTGCTGTTTCAAAATGGGGAATACACCACAAAAAATGTGTGTAGAACAACACACTAGCACACACTACGCACATACAAAGATGTATGTTTATAGTATTATTTAGGTCTGTCTGCATCCAGATACTACCTCCAAGTAAGAGCTTGACCATTTACTTTATTGTCCTAATACAGTAATCATCATGTAAATGTTGGGTAGGCATGACATTTATGACAACATGGGATACAAGCAGAAAAGTATCATATGTGAAAGAGACCCTGAGGAAGTGTGTGTCCAGGAGAATGTTGGAGTAGCTTTTGGTTTGGGAGGAAGAAGCTGCCTCCCTCCATCTCTAGTGCCAACTTGGAGAGCCCACACGGTGACTCCTGCTCTCCGGCCCACTTGCGCCTAGGTCCCTGACGAGCTCAGTGTAAGGTAAATGTTTTACCACGGGACAGCTTGACACATTACTAATGAGGCCCACATGCAGCTGAGCCACTGAAAGCCTACAAACTCCACTTTTCTGTAAATAATTAATGAAGGCAATTGCTCCTGATGTATCCTTACAAATGACATGATAGGTTGATAACACCAGTGTGATGTATGGGTATCTGGGTACCTGTGAATCAATGCTTCCCAGTGCAGACATACACAGTCAGCAGGTAACTCGGGTGCTCTGTATACGTTTATCTTTAGAACCTGGCTTTGTGATAAATGTCCCCGCTCGTAGGACTCAATTATAATTTCCTTAAACGAGAATACTGTGCTGTTCACTGTTAGAGCATTTGAGAACCTGCAAACACTAAAGGAATCAAACAATCCACGTAAATGGATTATCTATACAAATGTGAGCTTAATCTCACCATATCTTGACAAGGTATTTCTCATGTCTATGGACACCAATGCCTTACAGACAAGTAAGCCGATGCACATCAAAACTGACGCAACGCCCATGTGATATAAATGTATTTCCCTTCACGGCAAATTTTTCTGTCTCCTGTTTGTTTATGCTTTATATTATTTAACTGTTCACCAGACAGAGAAAGAAAAAGAATGGAAATCCTCTATCAATATAAAATCTTGAAATATACGAAGAATGCAATGACTTGTGGATACAGTGATATTTTTCAGTTTGACAAACAGCTCCATGTTGAATTTACAAAAATCTTTCTTTAACATATCCTTTTTTTTAAAACAGTTTTCATTCATTAAGAATTTGAAAATTACAATTCATATTTCCATTTATTTCTTCGTTTATATATATGGACTTTGCACAGACATTTAAGATTTAACATTTAAGAAATACATGAACACTACTCTTTGTTCTTTATAATCTACTCTAACGGTACCATGCATAATGACCCCTGATTCAGTGCATGCTGGCAGCTGTATTGAGAAAGGACTTAATTTTCTTAGAGCTTCGCTTCGCTTCTGTATTTGACCTTGATGCATCGCTGCACTGAATTCATTGTGGTAAATCAGCCCTTGTCCTTGATCCTATCAAGGCAGGTCCAACACCCTGGGTGACCAAAACCCTTGCATTCCAAAGGAAAGATATAATCCATCTTTTTTGAGAGATGGTTATCAAAGTAGGGGGAGAGGCCGGCAGGCAGGACTTCCTTAGACTGTAACAGTTAGGAAAAAAGAGAGGAAAGGTTAACCTTGTGGCTTAAGGGGAGAGCGTAAATAAGTAATACTTCCATTTAAACTGTATTGCCAAAGACATCCCCTGTTTAAGCCCAGTCCTATAATCAAAAGCCCATAGCAGCCTCTTCTAGCACAGCATGAACACATGAACATTGTTAAAAATGTTTATGGATTTTTATGTCGTCGCTAAAGAAAAATGTATTAATAAGAATTTTATTTATTTATATTTCTCTCACAGCTGATACTCTTTCATTATGTGTGCTGACTCAGAGTTTTATCTTTAGCATGTCCTTGTTCATTCTCAGGAACAAATCATTAGTTTAACGTTTTACATCTTTATTTAACAGTGGAATGCATATCTTACCCTTGTGGCCATGGTTACACGTATGAGAAACAACCACCAAACATCCTCTTTAAGACAAAATGAGTAACGCATCACAAAAATGTGTTGCAAGTGTAATGCCAGCTCATACAGTGTTTGTTGTTATTTTTAACATTTACATTATTTATCCCAGCAGGAACATAATGATTAATAAACTGGTTCAAACACAGACACGTACAGTATGTTCACACACATGTGCACACACGTTTATAAAAAAAAACCCAACACATTATTTAAAGACCTACTTAGTGTTCTACGTTAATATTTACCAATATCCAAACAATAAAATTAGTGTGCAAATTAGTGTAGAGGTCATTAGTAGAATGAAACTGACTTTGCTAATTTCAGTAAAAAAAAAAAAAATTTAAAAACTGAAAACCGAAATATGAAATAATCCAAGTTTACTGGAGTCATATGTATCTTTTCAGATTCTGTTAAGACATTAATATGTGAAGATGTGTGTAAAGTGACCACAGGCAATAAATCAGTCATAGTAAGTATTCTGTTGCTGGATACAAATCCCCGGTGAATCTAGCGGTAATTGCTAATGACCACCCAATGTTACGCAATTTACGGTAAGTGTCTATGGGTGCTACGTATGAAAAAAATCATCTTTTTTTTGGTGTTTCATTGTTTGAGGGAAGGAGGGGGGTTGGATTGAATGACCAGTTGACCTTAAGCCCCAGAGATTTTTGTTCTCCCTACTATGCAATTTTTTTTTTATATTTTATTTCTGTCCTTCTTTGTTGTCTGCCTCTTGTGCTCTCTGTCCATTTATACTTATCTCTTTAGATTCTCAAGTGTCTTGGGACAACTGTTGTGGATGGCACTAGATAAAAATAATTGATATTATATTTTACATGCAAATAACAATATGAACAAACATGCATGTCATATATGGTACACTGGTCCAGGGTAAATATTCAACATAGCATACAATGTCACAAGATAATAAAACAACATAGCAACTATTCAAAAAAGGAATGAGACATGGTGTGTCAAGTGCATGCTGGGATTGGGGGGGCCTGCTGAGTCAACACTATCCAGAGTACGTTATTGTAATTATTACAATACCTCTCTGAATGAGGATGTATAAAAACCTTTATTTGTAAATAACCATCTTACTGTTAGGTGATATGCATTATTAAAAAATCAACACAGTATTGAAATTTGCTACACTGAGAGAAAAAAAAATGTAAAAATTAACATGAGAGCGAAAATCTAATGCTACGTTCGAATTCATTCAGGCCAGTGTTTTTCCTGTTACAATCTCTTATTGAGCTCATTCATTACATATCACATGACCTTAAAACATTAAAAAGCATGCATTTGGTAATTCAGCATATTTATTCATTTATAAATATCAATATTTGGAAAATACAATCCATTTTTAAAATTCATGTTAATGACATTAATATTTCACAGATACAATATACAATATAGAACTAACTACAGTACTTGGACAGAAAGATGTTGTAAAGACTGTATAATATACTTGGAGGAAGCTTTGCACAGCTCAGAGCTGCTTAAATAGGTGTACTGAATAATTTGTGTGTCAACTGAAGCAGGTTATCTAGTTAGAAACACTTATAAAATGTTAGTTCACATGACCAGCAGTAAGGCTCTACAACAAATATGTTCATACTTCATGTATGAACAGTGTGATTCACATTAAATTGTGAAATGCATTCATGTTATAATGGTCCAACAACAAAAAACATTAGTCAGAAGGTAGTAAGGAAAGTTCAAAGGCACTGAAAACATTCAAGTCTCACCCAAAACTGTACCACTGCTTCAGCAGCAAAATTCAATTAACTCTTCCAGACATAATTTAACTCTGTCATTTTTTTCCATACTTACTTGAAGAGAATGGTTTTCTGGGTAAACATGACAATCATAGAGCAGTCTCTTGTGTTTAATAATTTCTTCAGCCTGGCACTGTTTGCAACTAAATGGCCAGTGTTATGCATCTGTCAGTCATGCTAAAAATTACTTTCATGGCATTTCTTATGAACAGTCCATGCTTTGTTTTGTTTATACAGCTAGTGCTACACCATCAAAAGGCACTTGAAAAATGGAGGAAACTTTGACATGAAGCGGCCTGGCAGACCCAAAGCCACAAAAGATTCTGAAGACAAGTTTCTGAGCGTGAACAGTTTGTGTAGCAGGCAGGTCACAGGGCAACACACCTTAACACTGATCGAAGTAAGCAAGTCTCAGCTTCAACTGTAAAGACATTGAGTTGTCAGTTTTGATTGGTCGAGTGGCAAAATAAGAAAAAGAGGCTTGCCTGGGTCATTAAGGACTGCCAGTTGACTACTGAAGACTGGACACAGGTCTTATGGACCAATGAATCACAATTTGACACCTGTTCAACAGCCAGGGTTTTTCTATGACATTGAGTAGGTGAAAGGATAGTTCCTTGGGGTGTGACACCAACTGTCAAACATGCAGGAAGAAGCGTAATGGTCTGGGGCTCTTTTGCTGGATCCAGAGTTGGCAACTTGCACAAGGTAAGTGGCAACCTGAACCAAAACTACTACCACAGCATTTTGCAGCATGATGCAACACCATCTGGTGTACGTCTAGTTAATCAGGGGTTCATCCTACAGCAAAATAATGACCCAAAACATATCTCCAGGCTGTGTCAGAATGACCTTAGAAGAGAAGAACAAGGCAGTAGACTTCAAATCATGGAATGGCCAGCAAAGTCTCCAGACTTAAACCCAATCGAGCTGGTTTGGGATGAACTGGACAGACGGGTGAAAGCAAAGCGACCTACAATTGAACATTTGTAGAAACTTCTGCATCAATGTTGGGAAGAACTTTCTGAACAAATTTGATTTCCGTTGTAGAAAGAATGCCACGAGTATGTTCTGCAAAAGCTGGCTTTTTTGATGAGTCAAACATTTAGATTACATTTTGTTACAGAAAAGGATTCCATGATTTCTTTTGGATGTCTAATTGTTTATTTGTTCTGTGCTTTATTTTAAGAGTACACTGAAACATTAAACTGCATAAATTTCAATAAAATTTGTAAAAATGGGGGCGTTCTAACTTTTGACCGGTAGTGAGTACTGTATATATATATATATATATATATATATATATATGTGTGTGTGTGTGTGTGTGTGTGTGTGTATGGATGATGGACTCAATCTTGAAAAAATAATTGATTAGCTGGCATTTATTTCTGCAACAAATAATGATTTGTAATATTTACCTACAGTATTTTAACAAACTATTTTTTTACTGGTTATGCAACCTAAAAATTTACAAAAGATATTTTTATTTCTAATAAAAAAAAATTATTATTGTCAGTTGATATGTACTAACCTGACTCATAAAGCCTTTATGCATTCTATACAAATTAACTTTTTTCCCCTAAACTAAAGTATTAATTTTCTTTAAGAACCATATGGCTGGAAAGTAACATTAATAAATGTCCATATGCTTTGTTTGATAAATATACTTTAACTTTATACTTTTGTTCATTAGCAAGCATTAAATCATCAAGGTCAAATTAAGTGTTCATCTGTCCATGACTGACTCTTACTAATTACACAATATGAGTTACATTATCTGCTAAAACTGTGAATAAGAAACCAAAAAAAGGATTTAAATTCCTTTACCCACTCCTTACCAAAGCTAGAATCAACAGTCATTAAAATACTGTATCACTATATTATACACAGAGAAATAATAAGTGAATATGGAAAAAAGAAAAAAAAAAAATATATATAGCTTAATATTTAAACACCTCACTGTATTTCAAAGTTTCCCTTTTTGTGCAATATCCCCACGTATTATTGTGCAAAGATACCAGTAGTCAGTTAGAAATAAACTAAAATACTTCAGAGCCACAAATTTGCCGAAAATGTTATAATTATCTTTAATGACGAACATACATATCTGTAGTAGTAGTAATAATAATAATAATAATAATAATAATAATAATAATAATAATAATAAATTATTTGAAGAAACAAGGTCAAAGCGAGCAGTGCGCAAGAAAATATCAGGAAAATAAATTAAATAATAATCAGGGTATGAAATCATAAGGTTTGAAAAGACATCGCAGTTTGAGCACCACCTTGTTACTGTCTTTCTGCTAGGCTAACCTGCCAGCTGCCTACATCCTGTTTTTAACTTTGGTTTCCTGTGTTTTTTTCCTGTTTGAAATGGTGTCTCCCTGATGTGTCCCTCTACAAGTCTTCACTTGCAGGTTACCAGTTAGCCTTTTGCGGAGTTTTTAATGTTCCGTGCAGCCAACACAAAGAGATTCATTAAAGCGAGAACCAGCTGGTAAGTGTGCAGTTAGAATAAAAGCGAGCCGAGGTATGGCTTGACTGTTTGGCTAGTTCGCAGCTAACGCTCGGCTAGCATGGCTGAAGCTCGCAGCTAACGCTCAGATAGTTTGACTAGCTTGTAGCTAACGCTAGGCTAATATGGCTATAGCTCATGGCTAACGCTACGCTAGCATGGCTAGCTCATTAGTGTATCGTTTCTTTAATGTAGGAACATATCTAGGGGGTAAAATGACACCGACTCTCACAAATTGTACTGTTACTCCAAAGCCGGTCCCTCTATTTTATCCCGGTATATTGACAGTCAGTTCAGTGCTGGAAAATAACGATACACTTTTTACATATACCGGCGTTTATGTTGAAGAAAGTGGTTTTCTCTCACTGTGATTAGCGTGTGTGTACGTTTAATCTTTATTTTAACTTAACGTTAAAATTTATTTTCGTCGCACAGCATTTGTATCATATAGAGGAAAATAATGAACAGCTTGCAGAGAGCTAGTCTTATGTGTTTTATTGTATTTGCTGTGACCAGTTTATTAGCTAGTTAGCTCTGTCACGGTGGTCACCTAGTTACGATGGTCCACGGAGAGAAGTTGTTTAAGCACATATTCGTGATTGACGAATAATCGTATTTGATTAGACGTACAAATTTTATTGATAACAGAAAATTTGACAATTGACCTTTTAGTGTCTATGTCATTTGGCCAATGTCAACAGTGTTATTAACTTTGTTTTTGGAAGGTGCAAGTTACATGGCTGCCAGAGCAGTAAACAAGTAACGGACAATGAAAGGTTTCATCTTATATGAATATATCGTTATACGAATTTTTTATCGATACGCTCAGGTCAGTTACATACATGTAATGTTTCATGATAACACATTAAGTCAGTATTTAAAATTAAAAGTAGGCTTTATTATTCGTGTTTCACAATCGCGAATGGTACTAGTATGCCCAGCAATTTTGTTAACGATGATGAAGATTTAAGCAAATAGGTTCATGGATATGCTTATGAATAATAGTACAGCGCAGTGCTTGTACAAAATTTAACTGGATTGTGGGTCTATAGGTTGTTAAAAACTAAGCAGCTTTTTTGTACTATCCGTTGCGTTAAAAATATATATAGGCCGGTGACTCTGCTTCACATATCAGAATTTAGCTTTTTTCCTGGTGCATATTTCATATACGTGTAAAATTTAATTCAGTGTATGGTGACTAGTTCACCATGTTACTCAGATTTGTCAAGCCTACCTAAAATGGCAGTTCTCAACAATGTATGTAATTATTTTTCATCATGCAAAACTGACAGTTTCATTCTGAATACCCCACTTGCCACATTATATCTTTTTAGGATGAGCTTGGAAATTGTGTGGCCTTTATGGCTCAGAGACCAATGAATAGTCACATGCTTGTCCAGGCTCTGCAAGAAGAATGTGACAGAAGCCTTGAAGATATTGTCTGCAACCAAGTATGATGAACCTGATGCAAATATATTTTTCGAAAGCCTTCGCAGTAAAAGCAGCTCATAATTTATTTCCTTATTGAGCCTGGTCTTGAGCAAACAATGTTGGTAATCAAAATCTGGACATGTTAAACAGCCAATCTCCTTTATTACCACATCTGTACTTGCTGCCGCTTACAGGCCGGATATTTGTGACAGCTGTGCGTTTGGTGTTGCTGCACGTCCCTCACGTGTGCTTCTTTTTGTGTTTTTTACACAGGCACTTCCGCCGGACGATGGACGAGCTTGTCCACGACCTGGTGTCAGCGCTGGAGGAGAGTTCGGAGCAGGCCCGTGGCGGCTGCGGGGACGGGGGGGACCATGCTCTGGCAGTGGGCTGCCTGCTGAAGAGGCAGGCCCGCAAGCGGCGGGGCCGGAAACGGCGCTCGGACAACGCCCACCCACCATGGGAGCCATGCCACTTGCTGAGCGAGGGCTCAGAGTCCAGCTTGGAGGAGCACAGGGACCACCGTGCCGCTGGCCACGCCCGTGACAACAGCGACTCGGACGACCAGATGCTGGGGGCTAAGCGCCGGCTGCCCCCCGCCCTGGATGGGGGCCATGGCAGGAGGGCTTTGTGGCACGAGGACCTTCCTGGGGTAGAAGGACTGGGCAGCCGCACATTGCGGCGTCGCAGGAAAGTAAAGCGCATGGCCGTAGACCCACCGCAGGAGGTGACGGCTGTCCTGGCTCCTCCCTTTCCCAAACCACACAGCAGCGCCAGGGAGCTAGGCCTGAACCCAGAGGGCAAGGGGCCCGAGCCAGGGAAGAGCAGGGTGAAGAAGAGGAAACTGACCGCCAACAGGCAGGGGCCCGATGTGGCTGATGAGGGTGTTGTGGTGGAAACGGAGGACATGGGCTTGGCGAGCAAAGATAAAATGGACTACGAGCAGCACAAAGCATCGGACGAGGAGATGAGTGACAGGTGCCTGTCTTTTTTTTTTTTTTTTTTTTTTTTTTAACTCCCTTGATCTGTTATGTTGACAGAACCAGGTTAACGTTCTGTCAGTGCCAGGCTTTTTTAGAGAGCTGGAGAACGACTCCGCTCACATGCGTCAGGGTTTACGGCTACTGCTTTAAGGAATTGCCTACGTGCCTGTCTTGATTAGCAAGCAGATCTGATGTAATCATGCTTCCATCAGTTTAATTGGGTTGTCAAAATAGCTCTGTCAATGAATACATTGCTGAATAATGGCACATTCATCAAGTATATACCTTCTTACCCGCTGTCCTGCCTGTACCTGTTGATTCTTACCTTTAGTGCTGTTAGTGTAGTTCTTTTACAGATGTTTTTGGATCAAATTCTTTTCATTTGTAAGCTGCATTTTTATAAACCTTCTGTAGAAGGTAAGAGCACTTTTTTACTGTGCTCTTACATTTGTCAGAAATATATCGATCAGTCATAACATGACCACTGACAGGTGAAGTGAATAACATTAATTATTGTGACATTGGCATCTGGAAATGGGTAGGATATATTAGCCAGCAAGTGAACATTTTGTCCCTCAAATTGATGTGTTGGAATCCGAAAAAATTGGGAAAAGTGAGGATTTGATCGACTTTGACAGGGGCCAAATTGTGAAGGCTAGACGATTGGTTCAGAGCAACTCCAAAACTGCAGCTCTTGTGGGATGTTCCCAGGCTGCAGTGGTCAGAACCTACCAAAGTGGTCCAAGAAAGGAAAACCTGTGAACAAGCGACAGGGTCATGGTCAACCAAGGTGGGGAGCAAAGGCAAGCCCATGTGGTCTGATCCAGTTGTTGACAAACGTAATGCTGGTTCCAGTAGGAAGGTGTCAGAACACACAGTGCATCACAGTTTATTGCGTATGGGGTTCCATAGCCCCAGACCAGTCAGGGTACCCATACTGACCTGTGTCCACCACCAAAAGCACCTACAATGAGCACATGAGCATCAGAACTGGACCATGGAGTAATGGAAGAGGGTGGCCTGATCTGATGAATTATGTTTTCTTTTATATCATATGGATGTCGGGGTGTGTGTGTCGCTTACCTGAGGAAGAGACGGCACCAGGGTGCACTATGGGAAAAAAGGCAAGCTGGTAGAGGCAGCGTGATGCTTTGGGCCATGTCATGGGAAACCTTGGGTGCCTGCCATTCATGTGGGTGTTACTTTGACAGGTACCACCTACCTAAACATTGTGGCTGACCAAGTACACCCCTTCATGGAAACAGTTTTCCCTGATGACAGTAGCCTCTTTCAGCAGGATAATGTGCCCTGCCACACAACAAAATGGTTCAAGAATAGTTTGAGGAACAACAACGAGGTGTTGACTTGGCCTCCAAATTCTCCAGATCACAAACAAATCGAGCATCTGTGGGGTGTGCTCATAATGTTATGGCTGATCGGTGCAAGTGTGTTCAGGTCAAGATTTTTTGATACACATACAAAATTTTCTGTACATACATGCTTTATGGTTCTATCTGCTTTGCAATATTACTATGGGACTAAGTTTTTCCACTGTGTGTCGCTCCACCTTTGACACTATAGACATTGATTTGTCTTGGTTGCCACTTCATTTTCCAGCGCTATTCTGCCTGAGCATTTCACAGTGGACACAAGCTGGCCACAGACACCTTGCCTTGTGGACGGTAACTGTGAGTCTGGTAGGTGGCCTGCTGTGGCCGAACAGCCTGGTAAACTTGCAGCTGATCTGGTGCCCTGGCTGCTGGGGTGGCTGTGTAGGATGCCACATTCAAGGAGTCCAGAAGCAAACTACCAGTTTGCTTCTAAAGTGCAGTCGTCCTTAATGAATACGAATGGTTGTCTTCAAGCATGAAAGAGCTGTGTGCCACGGTGTTAAACACTTGCACGATTCTGCGTTCTTAGGCTCTTTGTGCTTATGTGTTATTTTCCTTAATTTCCCATTCTTGTAAATGAATCGGAAAAGCAGCGGGCCCTCAATAAAATGCTTTTGTGGGTAAAAAGCGCCCGGACAGCGGTAATCTGTCAGGTGCCGTGTGTCATGCGTGCCCGCCTGATGAATCCTCTACTCCCGTGAAGAAGGACATTAAAAGTTGGCAGCCCCGTGGTCACGGCGCGACATTAATAATGTGCCAGTGCCGTGGCGTTTTCTTACCGCTGTCTCTCGTCGGTCTCGGCGTTCAGACACGGTTTTCGTGGCTTGTCCCGCTTTACAGTGAGTTGCAGTGCGGTTCTACTTGTGAGGGTTCTGAGGACATAATTAACATGCAGTTCTCCCTTTTGTCTAGTGCAGGCATGTCCAGAAAAAAATAATACAGTATTTGTGCTAAATTAAAGGCCCGGGTCAGCGGCTTTTCAGTTTGGTCGTACGCTGTCCTCACTGTGTCTGCCTGTTTTTTCAGTGAAACTAGCAGTGTCAGCAACAGCAGTGACGGGGGCTTGTACACCAATGACGAAGGGAGGCAAGGTACATCAGTTTTTTTCAAACGCCTAAAGTGTCTTCATGCTCAGGACATTCAGAATTTTTAAATGTCCTTTAAAATGTAAATGAGCACAGCTCTGTAACGTAATGATATTGTTGAACGCAGATGCAGCTGTGTTATGTGTTTGACGCAAGACGTTGCATAAGCACTGCAGAGTTGATTTCGTGGGGGTAACCCTGAGCCGCGTCTGACGTGCAGCGTCCTGTTGGCAGGTGACGACGAGCAGAGCGACTGGTTCTACGAAGGCGAGCCTGGCGGGGCGTGCGGGATCGCCGGGGTCGTTCCATGGTGGGAGAAGGAGGACTCCTCCGACCTGGAGAGGGAGCTGTCTGACTCAGTCTTCAACAGGATCCTCACGGGCTCCTTCCCGCTCATGTCTCAGAAAACCCAGAGAGGTCAGCGCCAGTGCTAGTGTCGTGCATCGTGAAGGGGAAGTGGCACGCCACACCTCCCTGGACGGGACATGTCACCCTTGTTAGGGATTTTGCCGGGCCACGGAAGTTGTCATTAAAATGAGGGAGGTTTGTAGCTCAGAAAGATGTCCTAATGAGTGCCCTTTATATGTGTCTTTCTTTCTTTAGACTTTCAGGCCAGGCTAAATCGACTGCACGGCGTGGGTCTGTCTCAACCATCACCATCCTCTGGAAAGGTACGTGTGCTTCAGCTGGGGTAGGGTTGCACTGGTTCCTTGATAAAGGGACTACAAGTTCACCGTCAGTGTCACAGAACATACTAGCTGAAGCCTAATGACAGGTTGTGTCAGAACAAAAGGAAATGACTACACAGAAGAGCATATGGCTGTGCTGTATTATATGTTATGTACTCCTTCTGACTCAGAGCTAGTAAACTGTTAAAGTGTGTGAAAGCAGCAGTAGCAGTTGGTTCTAGTTTTAGATGTGAGGAATATTTAAATTAAGTTACATTATGGAGAACCTGTTTACATATATGGAAGGAATACAAAAAGTAACCACATATTTTAGCCACATTATTGGGTTTCATGTTTCATCTTCATACAGCCTCTATATAATCTCGTTTTTGTATTACACAAAAATTTGATTTCCTTTCCACTTTTTTGAATATTTTTTTGTCATGCATTTTTCAGTGGGTATGCATCCGTGATCTTAAACCTGCGTTGAGTAGCACAAGTCATTGCGCTGAGAAACGAATGATCTTATTAACAGGATAAGGACAGGGGAGCAAGAAGCCTCCGTGTGTTGTGTGTTTGGTTAGACGTAGCTTTGAATCAGAAAGACGACGTCCAAGTTGTGGCAGACATTTTCTCTGGCATTTAGAAGATACAGGGCTGGTACCCAGCAATCAAATGTCAAAATGCTTTTTAAGTAGTAGATGAAAGGTTCACAGTAACTGAATCACATGTTTTTCTTTTAAACGCAGGCAGGAATGCTTTTCTTGTTAAAGGGCACCAAAATGTTTCTGTTCTAAGGCTAGAAGTTTTTTTTTTTTTTTTGCAGTCACTATGCTGTAAGTAATAGTCATTACCAGTACAGTTAACATGGCTGTTACATGCACAGGGCAGTTATCATTATAACCATCATCATCTTTGTATAAGAATTGTTTCAGTTGAGTAAATGGCATGTTTTTGTTGGAAATTTAGTCACACGTTACTATAGGCTGATTATCAAAAAAATTCAATATTTATACTATGTAACGCATTCTGAACATGAGCAGCTGCATGTGTGTGTAATTTGTGTGTACATGACCTATCGCTGCTGACTTAATTCTTGTGTTCTTCATGCCTTTTGTTTTCCCCACATTGACCTCTCCTGTGTTATGACTGTTCTGTGGACACTATAACCCTAGTATGTTTTAAAAGTAGCACGCTCACTGTTGGATAAACTTCTGCTATTGTGTAGGCCTGGGTAAGTTTTAAGACTGCCGTGGTCTGATACCCTCACATGCTTTGGAGTAGACAGGACAGGTAAATCCTCATGTTGAAGAGTGAAGGCAGTGTGAACTTTACATGCTTGCCTGTGTTCTCACAGTCCCAGAAGGCCCTCTAATGGGTGTTGGCACCGCCCGACGCTTGCTCCGACTCTTGCTCCGACTCCTTTTTTCATGGGCTGTGGTGCTGCTACACTGATTCCTTCAGCCTGATTCCCTTCACGGTCTCTGTCGATAACCATCAAATTCTGCTTTAATATGAGTAATTGGCTGATAGAGTACCAACTACAGGTCTGTTTTCCTGATTACTACTTGCCATTGTTTGTTTATTTTGTTAATAATGAAGATGAGATTTGAAACCCACGCCAGCATGGTTGTGTCATGGGTCGGTCGGGTAATGTCGATGTCTTATTGGAAACTGTGCCTCCCACATTTTGATTTAGCTTCAGCCGTCTCGGTTTGCTCCATAGCAACAGCAGGGGGTTTCTCTGAGTCATACTGTTGTTTTATTGCACATTTGTTATGGGCACTTCATTTGTGATGGGAGTGATTGAGCTGCCCATTATTGGATGTTTTCCTGTTTCCAGCAAGGAATTCAAAAAGTATTATTTTTCTTTTTGGTACTTACGAGTAATAGTTATTGGTTTGGGCTAAGATTAAGGGTCATGAGAAATTGAGAAGTTGGATATTTCTAATAATCTAACAAATGAGATGCATACAAAATGTGCTCCCTGGGAAGGAAAAAAAAAAAAAAAACTTTATAATCCTGAATACAACCTGTACTTTTTTTTTCGAAAAAAATTACTTATGAAAATTCGTGTATGGGTCTTATTCAAGCCTCTCATGTCATAGTGCCATAATAATACATAGTTCCAACTACGTGTGGATTTGGCAACTGTGTTTCCAGGTCACTCAAATTGGCAATGTGGCTCATTTACACTGAAATGATTGGAAATCGCGATTATTATTACTTTGACTTGGGAAAGTGTTTGAAATGAGCAATTTTACAAAATTTCTGCAAATGTGCTTCAAAATAGCTAAGTAATCATCTGAGATATATATTTTTTTCTTTTTTTTCTGAATTTTGTCCTTAAAAATATAGAGTGTGGGTCTTATTTGGTGGTGGGAGGTATACGGGATTATACAGTATATTTTCAATATCTCATTGCAGGGTTAGTGTTGTTTTTACGTTGTATTGTACTTTCTCAGTATGTGTGCCAAGTGGGACGAAGCCTGCTAACTTTCAGCCATTGGCACGTGTGTGTAATTACAAAATGGAGCAAAAGAAACTCAAAAGAGGTCTACAAAGAGTGCGGAGAATTCATACATGCTCGTGTTCTGCTGAGTCAGGTGTGTGAAAGCGCTGAGGTAACGTGTGTGAAGCTGGCAGGCTGTTGTTGCATCTTGGATATGAATTTAAAAAGTATGAGCAGACAGGAGACAAGAGGAAGAACATGTCGTTTGAAGCTGTATAGACCACAGTGAGAGCGGAGGTTGGCTCACTCTGCATTTACTTTATCTGCCGATGGCTGGTCTGCCTGTCTTCTTCACAGCTGTTGCTTATGAGAAACTATAATTTTACACACTTTTTTTTTTTTTTCCTCTCGAAGTTTTGTAAGTTTGCTCCAAATGTATAGTGAATGTTCAGATGTTGTGCGCTTAGCATTTTTGAGTATATCTTTTTTGTAACTGCCCTCTTGAAACCCTGCCGTTTTTATTTATTTATTTTTGAGACTTAAAATTACTCCCTTGACTATTTGTTTTAAAGTTTTAAGAGAAATGAGCAGAGTTTCTGATATGTGACGTGGACAAAAATAGGGTTTGTCACAGTAACAACAAAAAAACTATTAGTCTTGTATCTTGCTTTTTTTGTCTTGTTTGTGTCTCACTCATTAACTGCTGAATAATTCAGGCAGCCACATTCGTTTTGTGGAGGTCAGATGGAGAGATGGTTATCACAAGTCATCCATTCTTGTTGGATGAGATCAAGGTGACCCTTTTTTTTTTTTTTTTAATTCAAAGAATGTTTTAATGGAAGATAAAAGTGTAACGTCTGGAGGGACCGTTTTCACCACTGGAGCCTTGCTTTCATCTATTCATTACGTTTTTAAACTGGACCCAAATGTTGTTGAGGTGCCCTTCTCCTCCCTATTATTATTTTATTGCTGTAAATGCAATTTTCCTAACTCCACCTGCAGTGTGGTAACCCTTGGGGGGAGGTTTATATGGTGGCTGAATAAACATCTGGGGCTTCTAATCTCAGATGCACAAAGGGCGACCACCGAAAGGATGTTTAAGGGCATGTTGAGGGACACGATGATAATTGCGAGAATTAGCACTTTGGAAGCTATAGCTTTTCTTGGTGCACCTAGGCTCGACTTTGAATGTCACGGTAACTTGCTTCTCCCCATCCCTGCTGTGGCTACGCCGATGCAGTGCCTTGTGCCGCTTCATATACATTTTGGAGTTGGTCACATCCAAATCAGGGACTTAATTGTTAATGATAAAATGTGTGCCGTCAAGCTGGGCATGCATGTGTTGAGAAATAACTGAAAAGCATCGCTGGTGGCAGGACAAATGGCTTAAAGTGAGAAAGCGCACTGCGAATTGCAAATGGCGGTGCATTAATTTGCAGCTACAGCGGTTAAATGACGCTGGCATAATTATCCTGCAGGCAGACAGACGGCTACAGCCTTGGTCATCTTTACACATTTCCCTCGTTTGCCAGGGTTAATTGATCTGAGATGGCTAATTATGCTCCTGTTAATGATCCCAACTTTGTGTGCATCATCATCTGAAGTGCAGAAATATTAAGTTTGCCAACCATGCTGTGTTTGGGAGACAGACTAAATACATGTTATGAACTAGGTGCAATCAGTTTTTTTAAAACTGAACATGTATGTAAGGAGTGACAGGTGTGGACCAAGGTGGCGTCTGCAGATTAGCAAGTTTTTGCAGTGCTGCTTGGGGACGTTGCTGGTGCTGCAGCGGGAGGCCGACGTGCTTCCCTCGCGCGGGATGTGCACGTTGGCTGCGGATGCAGACCGCCGACATCAGAAGGGCTGCTGATGAATCACAAACGGCCAGCACCCAGCGCGATCGCAGTAAACGCAAATAAATCTTCAGCATGTAATAATGACATGCACTGGGTGGGTGGGTGGGGGGAGGCGGCCATAACTGGCCCGTGCCCGTTTCTCGCTTCATCGTGGCTTTGATATCCATCATTACCTGCCAGGCTGCACAAAGAGACTGGGACAAGCCCTCCCGATGAAGGGTGAGGACGCTGCCTGCCCCATCTGCTGCTGTGTAAATGGGATTTAAGAAAAATGCATCCCCTCCCACCTCATCCTCCCACACTCCTTCTATGAGTCATCTTGGGCAGATATCAGGCTCCCAGTGACAGGCTGCTATGAAGTGATCAGTGTACATTAAAGGGCTGACGGTCTGCAATTATGTCATCGGCATACCTGCTAGCTTTGGGTTGAACGGATGAATGTTTCAAGCTAAAAGCTTTGTGACGTTTATATCTGTCATTGGTGTGGGGGGGGGGGCTGGGCAGCATCCCTTCTGTCTCAGCTTTGCCTGTCGTCCAGCGTTCCCTTTTAAATCAGTGACTCGTCCCAAAGCCTTCGCCATCAAGATAGGCTTCGCGTCACCTTTCCTGTGCGGGTTCGAGAGCTGCTGCTCAGCATGGGAGGGACGCCTCACTCTGCCCTCTCTGTCGCGGCCCGTCTCCTGGGCGTCAGCGGCGCCTCGTCTTGCAGTTCTGATGCAGGTAATTTGTTTCTGAGCACTCAGAGCTGTTTCCAGCCCCCCCTCCGCCCCCTTTGGTGGCCTCATCGTACCTCCTGACATAATTTATGGTGGCACTCTAACATATGGACTGTTTTATCATTGTCTGGCTCTCCTGGACTCCCTCTCTTCACCTCTACTCCCTGATCCCTTCGTTTGCAGCCCTTTTGTTTTCTCTTTGCCTTTCGTCCCTTTTTTCTGTTCTGGGTTTGGTTGGAAATCCAGTCTGGGCGCCATTGTTTCCTTATGTTTTTCTTGGCAGTAGCTTTAATTAAACTATGCTTTACCTGAGTCGTGCAGCTCTGTTTTCTCCTAATGTGCTTTTGTTTGTTCGTTGTGTTTTTAGTTTAGAGGAGACCTTTTTGTTTACAAAGGAACGTCAGGCGCTGAGGCAGGATAATAAATTATGTTAACTGCTGAATGGTTTTGAGGAGAGATGGTTTAGCACTTTGAACGGACTTGCTCAATTTTAGCAGTCTACTGTATTTGCACTTCAAGCTAATTTTTGAACCAGTTTAACTATGTTAGTGACTACATATTTTGTAATTAAAGCTACAGCTGGTTGATGTTTTTCTTAGGCCATTTTAGTGGCTTGCTGTGTTAAACCAATGCCTTTTAGTTGGATTGGGAATCTAGACAACCTTGAAACGTGCTGTGCTGCATGAGTGTGTTGCAGCCGCTGTTGTGAAGAGAAGAAACATGCAGTAGTGTGCTTGGCTAGCTCAGTTGGTAGAGCATGAGGCTCTTAATTGCAGGGTTGTGGGTTCGAGCCCCACATTAGCCCTCGCTAGCAGATTATCCTTTTTCATAGTTCCAATGAATTGCTGCAAAATTTGTCAAGATCTGAAGAAGTGATTACAGTGTTGACCTTTTTGTTTTTTTTTTTTTTTCCACTCAGTTTAATTTCAGGAGTATTATTCGGTTTATTCATCTTTGGGTCTGCAACCAACACAAACTACCGTTTGTTTGTTTTTCTTTTCCAGCCGACGGTTAATTGCAAGGAAAGGTAGTCCGATGCTTTGCTTTCAGAATTGTTTTAATTATGGCGTCATGCAAGCCAGTGTTCATGCCATGTTAGCTGTGATCATGGACAGTGTGTGTAACAGGACAAGGTGAGCCATGGGCGGTATGTAAATTCCATCTAAGATTTTAGCGAAACCATTATGAAGAAGGCTATAATGTCGATTCTGAATTATAGCTGTTATGAGATAAGTTCTTTGAAATGACTGTGTGCAGGAGATGCATTTTAACGCTCAAGAAATGTCCTGTTGTTTAGTTTTTGTCTGTGATGTTTTTCTGAGAACACGCAGGAGTTTTACACACATTAATTAACACAATCTAATTATGAAAGAGGGCAAGAGCATCTTTCAGGTAACCCATTTGAAAACTTTCCTAGTTTGTGTACTAGTCCAGATTTTCATCACTATTGGAATCTCAAAGTTCAGTTAGGGATCAGATTTAGAACCGCAGAATTGTTTGGACGTTGGATGTTTGGACATTCATAACTACTTTTAGCGTCTGAAAATACAGTGGATTTGAGTACTGGGTGTACTGTAGCCTTGCAGCTGTGTGTGCGTACGTGCAAGTGCGTGTTCTGATTTACTCCCACAGTTTGAAAACGTGTAGCTCTCTTTCGCAAATTCCAAGTTGCTTCCACATCTCCGTGGTGTCTCCCACAAGGGAAACTCTCTTCACCCTGTTATTGCAGGATTGATCCTGTATTTCATTGCCTTTACACTCCAAGTAGTATAAAAAAATACAGAAATGGTCTGGGTACTCTTAAAAACTATAAATAAGCAGTTGGCGGCAAGCTCTACTTTAAAAGGCAGTTCAAACAGAACTGGGCTTCTCTTGTCTAGGTGTTGTGTCCATTAAATAAGCTCCTGTGCTGATTGTGCTGATCTGACGACTTGTACTGTAGACAGGAGGGTTTCTCTCAGTGAGCCTACAAGGAATGTCAGTGGCTGAATTATTTTATAAAGCTGTAAGTTTGCCTGTCAATTGTGTCAATTCTCTTAATTTTCAAGTATTTTAAATTATGTGAAATATAACAACTTTGTCATCGTGTGGGAGAGCACAGGTCACATTTATAATGGACAGACTACAAGGGCATGATACTACACAGTGAACCCTGTGTCAGACTATGCTGTGTAAATGTGACCTGTGCTCTTGCACGCACATGACAGTGAACCCTGTGTCACAGACTGTCACAGATTGTGCTGTGTAAATGTGGCCTGTGCTTTCGCACGCACATGACGACAGTGAACCCTGTGTCACAGACTGTGCTGTGTAAATGTGGCCTGTGCTTTCGCACGCACATGACGACAGTGAACCGTGTCACAGACTGTGCTGTGTAACTGTGACCTGTGCTCTCGCGCGCACATGACGACAGTGAACCCTGTGTCACAGATTGTGCTGTGTAAATGTGACCTGTGCTCTCCCACGCACATGA
>JABJVR010000034.1:7777431-7817368 GCA_025773905.1 Chitala chitala
TCACAGATTGTGCTGTGTAAATGTGACCTGTGCTCTCCCACGCACATGACGTCAGTGAACCCTGTGTCACAGACTGTGCTGTGTAAATGTGGCCTGTACTCTCCCACACATGATGATAGTGAACCCTGTGTCACAGACTGTGCTGTGTAAATGTGGCTTGTGCCTTGACGATGCTGTTGTTGCACGGTGCACATAGACAGCCAGCAGAGGCCACTCACGCCATGCCATTCTGCTGGATAACAGCTTTCATACTGGATTCTCACAAACTGGTAGAAGAGAAGAGTCTCTTGAATAAATGGCATGAATGCAGAATATGCTACGCTATAGCCACTCACTCTGTTTGAATGACTGGTTGCGTGTATGAAGCTCGTCATATTCTAAGGGCAAGTCCAATTAAGAAATGACTTGACTCATGACGGACTGCATGTTTTGTATCTGAACATGGTTATTGGCATTTTGAGTTTTACATAGAACAAGTTCCCCTGTTTTTTTTTTTTCTGAGGTAAGGTATTAGTGTTGCATGATGCAAAAGCAAGGGAAGTTTAAAAATGTTTGGCCTGGTTTTACAAGAGGTTTGTTCTTGTACTGTAGCAAGTTATTTCAGTTGATTTATTTGTTGGTTGTTCCCTTGATGCAGTCTTTTTTGTTATTTACACTGACTTGTGGAAAGTTTTGTCAGCTTGCATTCACTCCATACATATCCCCATAAGTGACTGACAACTTGGCCTAGGATGATCTGTATGACATAAACAACTTCCTTTATTCTCGGTACACAGCAGAGCGGCACGGTTAAACAGACATTCTGCTTTTCCCTTACTTAGTTTATTCTGATTTGTAGACAGACTCTAGGGTTAAAGCATTCCTGTTGATTTAATTGAACTTATTTTACCATTTAAATTAGATTTGAAGGAAGTTTGTATGGAAAATCGAGATGTGAAATTTTCCCCCAGAAAAGACATTTTTCAATTGATTTTTGAGAAAATACAAAAAAATTAAAGCTTAAAATTTTTTTTGGGAAAAAAAAAAAACAATTAAGTAAGAGTTGCAGGATGCTGGGTTGTTGAACAGATTCCTTGACTGTGACACCTGGATAACTGGAGTAAGGTGCTGCAGCCCCTCTCTTGTGAGATGCATCTCCTGTGATTTTCTGATACTTTTTCTTCCTCACACATCTTGTTTAACCCTCCAGTTCCTCATTACGTTGTCTTCATGCACCACCAGGGCGGCGCTGCAGTGCCAGGCTGTAACGAGAGGGTGTCGAGGCTGTCTCAGGACCCACATCACCACGAGTAAGTAACGCTAGTGTGCATAGCTGATGAACAAAAGGCCACCAGGTTATCAAGCCAGTGGGAAAGGCAGTGAGTGAATCTGAGGTTTAGTGAGAGAGCGAGATAATACCTGCTTGGAGGCTATTCTGCCTCAAGTTTGGCAGACAGAAGTTGTGTGCCTGACCCCAATGCCGTTTTCTTAGTCCTGGCAGTCGTTTTGACTGATGTTGACCCTGCGCCAGGCACATCTATCCCAGTAATGTTCCAGCATCTCATTTTACTTTGCCTTTATGATATTTGCTTGATAAGAGGAAAAAAATGTGCTCTAAAATGTATGTCCAGGCCAACAAGACTCTCATGCCCGAAGTCATGTCAAGTCTCTGCCGTGTAATGAGCTTGTTAACACCCGCAGCAGTCACATGTACAGTAACACGTGTACAGTGGACTGCTCAGTGTGTTGTGGAATTTCTGATTCTGAAACATTGTGCCATGTCCTAAGTACGATGCCAAGAACCGTGCCTTGTTGCACACTGTAACAGACCTTTGTCTGTGTTCTCACAGTCCGTGGTTCAGTCCAGGATCGAGGAGGGAGCATGGCCAGGTGAGAGAGTCTTTTTTTTGAAACTTTAGTTGGACTCTGGCTTGCTGACTGAATTTCCAAATCCAGTGAATCCCTGATGAGCTTTGCCACCCTTGGGAGTGGAAGTGTTTCATTGCTGTCACTGTACTTGCTCAGCAAATTGTAGAACATCTGAAATCCAAACTGCGTGGCTCAGATGAAATGGAACACTTAACGGAATCTAGTGGGATGTGCTAGTTTTTTTTTTTTTTTTTGTCTAAATGGCTCCATGGTTTTGTTAATTTCAGCCATATTCATTAAGCAACTAATTAACTACATGAGTCATGTAATTTTTGATTAATTAACTAGAGAAATCATTGAGATTAATTTAAAAAATGAATGAAATCTAGTAATTAAACTATCAAATTTTAATACTTGCAATTCCTTAGAAGTGGTACAATTGAACAGTCAGATAGGACTATTGGGAGGGGAGTTTTATGAATTGATGGTTAGTTTTGCATTAAGTACATTTTCATATTTAGATGGATGAGTTTGTATTTCATTGGTGAGCTGGACAGAACTTAGTGTCTGGTATGAAAGTGTGAGAGAATTTAAATATCCCCCTTAAGGTTTTCACTCTTAGGAGACAAAAATTAAATGCAATCCAAATGAGAAGTACAGCTATTCTGCCTATTTGTCATTTTGTGGCTAGATTTATTGTCAGTGAGGTTGAAAGTGTGCAGCCCCCTTTAGGTATGCCTCTTTGTTGTGTGCAGAGCACAGGCAGCACACTTGTGGCTCGTTAGACCGATTGTTGGGCCGTGAGCTGCACTATGTGCGTCATGATCAATAGCTGGACCCTGAGGACTGGGCTGGCTGTACCCATGGCTCTCTCTCTCTCCCGCACAGCTGCTCTGGGACACGCGGACAGATAGAGGCCATCGCAGGAGCTGCTCGTTAAAAACCGCCAGCAGGTAAGCACCACCCTCTGGCCTGTCTGTCCCACTGCCTGCCCCTTGTTGTTTCCTGTGACCGTCCGTCCTCTGCATGCTGGACCTGCAGTGAGTTTTTACAAGTGGTGATGGAGGCATCCTCTCTGGGTCTGTGCTCATGTTCTAAGGTGTATGTCAGAATGTGTTTTTCCTACCTTGCTTGTCTGGTTCACATTCACCACTGGTTGCATCCACAGTGTGAACATCAGGGCATATTTATTTATATATGGTAAAAGTTAAGACTTATTGCCACCTCAATAGACATCTTGTAAGTTGTCTAAAGTGAGCAGTGGTCTTATGTCTGTGTAGGAATCGCCTTTCAATGTATATTTACCAACATACCAGCACATTTTCATGATAACTTTTGTTTTACTTTATTCAAACATTAGTGTGCAGTAGTAGCAGGAATGCATTTCAGATGGATAATTAGCTTAGCATGTGTGATGTACAAATTTAGTGCAAACAGATTTCAGTTTTGAGCAAAGTGTGCCTTTACATTAAGCCCATTCAGCCAGCATATTTTACAAGTAGAACTTCACTACACAGATAGCCAGATTGTGGCTTTTTATTAGTAAACAACAAGGCACGCAATCCTTCTTTTTTCTCTCTGCTGAGAGGCACTCTCCTGGAAGTAAAACTGGGTATGTGATGTGCTAATTGAGCCACAGATGTCAAGGGTTATTTTTTTAACTTAAAGTAGTGTCAGCAAATACAGTAACAGCGCTGGAAGCACTTTCTGTATGCAAGTATATACTGTGATCATCAGGACCGAACAACCGACTACTACTCATGTTTCCACGGTTGTTGGTCACAAGTGGTCACTTAGCAGAGAGTGAATTCCACGTAGTAGCAGTCTGTGTAGTCGAATTGTGGTCGTATGTTAGGAACAGTTGCTGAACAGCGGTTGCACAAGCTTACGTTTTTCTGTATACTGTGAGGTCGCAAGTGAGGTCGAGGACAGTTTTTCTACGGGGAATCAACTGAAAAAGCAAGTTTTGAAAAACTCAATTTTTTGCCTTTCCCCACATTAAAGAACGAGAGTTAAGTAATAGTGCTGCCCAGGGCACAGCACTATAATGGCACCTCTTCTGTGACACTCTTCAGTCACCCTATGCTGTCCCGAGCTGATGGAGCGCGTTCGCTCATGGATCCGTACAAGTCACCTTTCCATTGAAAAGCTTTGCGTAACCTGACGACATTAGATACCTTTAATACTCTACTGGTATGCAGCTTTATATTTAAATTTATTTTGGTGTTCTAAATTTAAAAAATTTTACTTAGCATTGAGTTGCAATATGAAATGGCACCAGGTCTGCTAATTTTTCTTTTTCGATTGACCCAGGTCGCCCAATATCATCCTCTATGCAAACATAAAAAGTGCCTGACCCTCTTCACCAATTTTTGCAATCTATCAAAATGCTGTTAAGAAATTTGTTTTCATTACATTCTTCTGATAAGTTATTGTAACTTTTTGTAACTTGTTTTAAAAAGAGAATTGTGTGTTAAGGTTTATCATTTGTTTTTTCGTGTTAATACGGTGTATTCTTTTTTACTTACCAGACTGTTCTGTATTGATTGTCTGTATGTTGTGTCATCTCTGAGCCTTGCTTGGCTGTATCTGTTAAGGGGGGTTACATATGAAGTATGTAAATGCTTGTATTCAACTACTCAATTTTATTTTTTTTCCTCTGCAATGCTTAGCCAGACAGAATGCCCTGTTTTTGCTAATTTAAGTTATGTCCTGAAAGATATTTTCCTTTTTTGGATTAACCCAAGCCATGCTGTATTTTGTCCTAAATAAAAAGAAAATGCACCTTTTGTTGTGCCAGAACAAAAACAAAAATTACACTGGCTTCACTCAAATTTAAAACGGTTCCTGCCACTCAGTTGTCTGTGAATTATTTCCCTTGACATCTGAGTCCAGCAGCTTTACTCTTGCTCCTGAGCATGGCGTACGGTACGTGGTACAGTGCAGTTATGGGTCTGTTAAAAGCTCAGTGAAGAAGTGTCTGAATGGATAAAGTCAGATAGTGAAAAATGTGCAAAAGACTATGCAGGATTTTGCATCCTGGAAAGCTTATTTTAGACTTTCCTGATGCAGTTGCATACTGCAACATTTTAATGCATCGATATTTAAGTTGGTACAGTGGAATATTGCTCATGTTCTGACTTGTACTGTCAGTCATAAGTTACCAATATTTGCTTTGCAGCTACACAGGTTTCACTGGAGTCAAAGCAAATTTCTTTGTCCTTGGATTGCATTTTTAATGCAAAACAATTTGTTTATCTTCCTTCACGTTAGTATTTGTGTCTGTTCTCAAGTTGTGCGATGTCCCTTTACTCTGGGGCTGCTGTGAAATTTGACTTAATTATTCGCCTCAGTCTGAGGTGCCTGATCACCATTTTCTTTTTTGTCTCGGCTGCATGGAGCGTACTCCTGGTGATTGAATTAAAAATAGAGGTGCGGAGATCACCTCCGCCGCAGGTGAAAGTGACCCCACGCTGAGTATGGAGGCAGTGATGCAGCTCCTCCTCCACCTCCTCCTCAAAGTCTCCTTCACAAGGAGACACCTTTCCGATCTGAGAAACAAAGGCTGTTAAAGACAGATGCCGACTGGTCAGTTAACTGCTCTGAGGCCTTTTAATAGATTTAAGTTCATTTGCGTTTGTGCAGAATTCAGTCCGATTTCTTTGTATTTCGCCTAATGCAACACTACGAGATTATGTAAAGTGCAATGTTTGCCTTGAAGCCTGCCATTTTCTGTCCTGTGTGTGTGTGGTGTGTGTGTGTGTGCGCATTGACTTGCTTCCGTCTAACCCACACTCCTCATTGCTGTTGATTGTGGTCCACTTATTCTGCCGACCTTTCTGTTTGACTTTTTATTGGCTTAATTCCGTTCTTTCCTCTTTAGCTGCCTGGGTATCTAGACGATAAATTACACTTCTGCACAGTGGCTTGTGCGGCTCTTTTGTTGTCGCCTTTCCATTTTCTCGCATGTTTGACATTAACTTCAAGCAAGTGTGTATCTGATGATTGGTTTGTTTATTGTAATTGTAGCATGGACTGCAAGTCGCCTTGGCTAAAGGTCGTTTGCTTAAAAAAAAGAAAAAACACATTGACACACCTCATCTACCACATCATGTACAGCCCTTGTCATAAATCTTCCTGCACTCTTGCTTTCTCTCTGCCTTTTCTCTCTATTTATATCTGTATCTCCTCTGTCTCTATCCCTTGTAACGTGCCGTAATGGATGCAAGATGAATTTATGGGTGACTTTTTAGTGAGTATTCCTGTCGGGCTGATTTAATGTGACTTTTTCAGTCAGAGTCCCTAAAGAAACTGTGAATTGTTTATCTCGTTTTTAATGTCTGTGTGATATTCCAAAAATGCATTAACCTATTTTAAGTAAAAAAAAAAAAAAAAAAAAAAATGTTAGAGACTGTTTGTTATGGAGCTGGGAAACTGGTGCTGCTTGGCAATTGGAGCTTTAGGCTGTTTGTGCGTCTTGTTTGGCTGCATCCTCCTCTCCCTTTGGGAGCTGGTACTTAATGAGCAGCACCCTGTTTAGCCTGGACTCTGCCCTTGTGACAGTGGCCTGGTAGTCCATGTGATGGCAGTACAGGAAATGGCACCTGTTGCCTGGTGACCACATCACCTCTGTAAATCCATGTGCTGGTTTCATAGCAGTGAGAGCGGACTTTGGTACTTTCCTCTTACTCGTTACATTACTTAAGTCGCAGTCTTTTTCATTTTGGAGGCTGTTTTTGAAAGTTAAATGCGAACTGTCAATGCATTCAGCTGCAACTTTAAATTCTGTTTTACCATTTTGTAAACCCCTTCCCCCACACTAAAACATAGGTAGGCTGAGATGACATTGTCACAGAGGTTAATTTCCCTCACTTTGTCCTGTGTCGTCTCATAGGGTTTCGGTAGAAAGTGCGTATGTGAGTGTGCCGAATTGGGCCACTGCTGGAACACAAGAGCGCTGCGCAGTGATGTAATTACCAGGCAGATTCAGTAGAACGCCTCTGACGGCAAATCGCATCACTGACACCTTTCTTTAAATTGCAGGGATTTTTTGTGGTGCCTTATTGGTACTAATAACATCTCATAATGTTTAAGTCATTGGAAATTATAAAGTATTTCAGGGTATTAAAGACTGGAGGTATTCTGAGCTTTCTGTGGTATGTTGTATATATTATATGTAAATCAGGGATGCACCAATACATTGGTATTGGCCAATATTTGCCTTGCTGACTGCCATCAACCTATCTGCAAATAAGATTTCATTCACTAATGGCAGTGTCTGACGTTTATCTGCTGTCACTTTTATTTTTGCACTGGCTAAATGATGTGTTGGTTATTTACTGTCTGGTTGTATGACTGTATCCCGTTTAAAAGCTTTGATTGTCTGGAGTAAAATGAGCCCAAGAGTGAGTTTCTAGAATGTTGGGTTCATGAATGAATTACAATCTTCCAGGACATTCCTTGTTAACAAAGCCAGTGATGTCAAAGACAGACCCAAAATCTGTTTATCAATGGGTAGTTCAGGTGTCAGTCTTTCCACTGACATGCAGATTGTATGATTTCAAATTAATCTAGTCTGAGGAAACGTGGGGGAAGCATGACACTGTATGAGTCACGCAGAAAGGGGGGGGGGCGAGTGAGCAGTGTAAACAAGCAAAATGGTGACCTGGGATTTCTGAAATGACACAGACCACCAAAATACAGATTGTGATTGCAGTTTATTATATTGCTTTTTACGTTTAGAGTTTTGTGTTTTTGAAAAATAAAAGTAAAATGTCTGGAACCTTGTTTGGAGAGGTTTTTAACAGCGGTGATGCCGAGTGCTCTAGCATTAGACTGCTTTGTCTTATCAGTACAGTAGAGCAGACATTTGAGAACAGGAAGAAACCCCATTCACAGGTTGGGTACTGTTGCTCTGTCAAACTATAATAATTGAAAGTATCTTTGAGCACTTTTTTCTCCCAGTTCAACAGCTGTTTTCAGTCAAAACAAATCAACAAACTTTATCACATTTAAGCATTTACACATTAGCTTCAAAATTTCAAAAGGTGTCTGTGGCCTGAAGCAAATGTATTATAGTCACTGCTTTTTTTGAATAATAAGGTGCTAAATGTGTGTATATCCTTTAGGAGGAAATTAGTATTGGCATTTTGCCCAAAGTGTTTCAACATCAGTATCTGCCCAGAGTTTTGCAGTCGGTAAATCCCTAATTTAAATGTTAAATATGTTCTGGTACATGGGTAGTTTACTGCAACACGTACATTAATCAAAGGTGCTGTAGCCAGGGCCCCCACGGGTCTTTAACCAAAAGTCATTTGGTTACAAATCCATGGCTTTAATCAGTGTTGCTTTTTGTCACATTGTTTCCCAAGAAATCTCAGGAATGGCGCAGCCAGTATCTGAAGTTAAACTGCTCTTAATTTTCTTCCATTGTCATAAGAAGGTTTTTATTATGCAGGGATTTGGATGTTGTCGCTGCAGCAATTGACTGCGACATAATTGAAAATTGATGGATCGCTGTGTGCGTGTGTGCGCGCGCGCATGTGCGTGTGTGCGTGCGCGCACTTTTTTTCAGTCTGGTTTGTCTGTGTCCTCAACCAGCCGACTGACCACAAACGTTTTATGCGTCTCTTTAATGTCTTTTGCACTAATAGCCGATCTGCGACTGTCATTGCAGGCAAACTAGCGGTCACTTGGGTTCTCTCTGCACGGGAGACGTCAAGAGGAGGCGCAAGGCGGCACCTGTAGGGGGCGCTGCTGCCACAGGTATGTCCGGCCCTGTGGTCTCCAGCCGTCGGTGCTCTGGTTTTAAGTTGGCCCCTTCTTTTGAGTCAAAGTGACACACTTCGGCCTGGAGAGGTGGCCTTTTTGCCTTTACCTTTTAATGCTCTGCGACTGCCTGTCTTAGAAGACCAGTTGTGTCATACTCTGTCCGCTTTTTCAGGCTCCCATGCGACTCAGTTATCTTATCTCCCTTCCGCGTGTCACTCCAAAAGCTGTCCCTCCGCACACCTTTCCTGATCCGGCCATTGTGGTTGTGCTGTCAGCACACAGCCAAAGCATAATGCTGCACTTGGCATATGAAATTGCCAGGCAATCTGATAATTGTCCTCCAGTTCATAATTGACAGCAAATACCTTTGCCTGACATGAAAGCTAATTTAAGGAGAGTCGTGTGGGGAAACAGCTGAAATAATTACTAACCTTTAGCAATGAAGAAAGGTGACTTTCCCTTTAACTGGATGGTGTCCGCATGTGTCATCGTTGCTTTTATAAAGCTGCGATCTCAGCACTAGTTGGCTGCGTTTAGGGTGCCGTGGTGGCCTTTTTTCCCATGATGCACATTTGGAGCCCTGAGCGCACACTGAGTCCAGATGTCCATGCTTTTTATTTTCTGGCGAAGCGTTTTGTTGTGTGGCCTCTTACGTGGCTCACGTGCTGTCTCCTGAGAGCTTGTGCAGCCACTTCTGGCTCAACGTTTCTGTAGGTATCGCACCTGGCAGGAGTAGTCATGCGTTATCGCAAGTGCTAAGTAATCGTCAGGGGCTTCCTCACGGTAACACATGGTTTGTCAAGTAATGAAGTGACTTATGCTGTGAAGTTGGTAGAAAGATAAAGCTGAGTGCCTTTATTACATTAGCATCAAATCTTTGAACAGGCTTTTGTATTTTGTGTAATACACAAATATATACACACTGAGGATGCAACAGTTCCCTGAAAAAACCAGTCCATTCAGTTTGGCATCCCCAGTCTGGTGCACATAGCTGGACCAAGGTTATGACAGTTATGATTAGTACGTTTAGTCATTGTTATCTCTGCTTTGAAGACCGGGTAACTTAGCCACAAAAACAGATGTAAATGCGTTTTCTATGTGGGGCTCACCCACATAAGAGTTGGAGCCAGTCGATAGCTAGTTAATGGTGTGTAAGTTTTTTTCCAGTTAGATAATGAAAAGGAAAATATGGTGAGCAGGGTCAGCAATTAGATGGAGCTGTAAAACATGCAGCATGTTACTTTAAAGGACATAAATTTAGAAAATGTGTGTTTTAAAATACATAGTATTGAATCAAAACCAGTTACTTACACTGCGATACAAACTGTATACCAAGAGTTTTTTAAACCATTGTGTCTCTAATAAATACACACACACACACACACACACACACTCACACTCCTAATAAAGTATATTTATTATATACTTATGCCAACCTGAGCAGAGTACGTGCAGAAACGCACTCTCTGTACTGCTGTTAGTGGACTGGCTGCTGACTTTCAGCACCGTAGGTCTTTCTTTACAATCTGATAGTGGTGCGTTTTTATTAAGCGTCTCTTTACTGAAATTGATGAGCGGACCTGAGGAAATCTGTTCCTCCAGCTGTCGGGCGCCAGGGGGATAAAAACAGATGTGCTGCCCTAAGCGGCCTCGGACGTCTGGACCATCTGCTGCTTATTTACACATCCTTCAGCATTTCCGAGTCGGGTCCTTAAAGTCGGCACGCAAACGCTCTGCTTTCTGACAGAGCCGCGGCGCTGCTGTGAGGCAGCATGGCGGTAACAGCAGCAGGTAGGACAGTTATTCAGACAGCGCCACAGGCAATTCACAGTGAGGAAACACCTACAAATGTTGTGGGTCTTAATTTCATTCTTAATGACCAGAAGTGTGGAGGCCGTTAATATTTTCAGTTTGTTTCTAGACGAACAGATTTTTACAGTTTTTGCCTCAAATGCAGAACTTTAAAATGTGTCATGACAAGGCAATGACGTGCTGAATTGTAAAAGGAGAATTTTGAGTGTAGAACTTGCTCGTTTGCACGCCTGCCGTCCCTGCGCTTGTTGCGCGGCAGATTGGGATTCAGCGTGCGTCTGTCGCGGCGCTCCTGGACCCCGGAAATTCAACTCGCTGCTTTTGCACCTCGAGCTTATTTTCCTTGAGTGAGCTCGCCAGGTGTGCTGAGAGCTATTCTGACATGCCTCTGTCTTTCCTGTCTGTCCTGCAATTATAATTCCTTTTGACCAGCATCAGAGCAGAGCTTGTGTATACAGGACCAGGTCTCAGAGGACTATGTGGAAAAGGAGCAGAAGCCAGTTCTTTAACGCAGCGCTGCTATAGATGCAGCAGTGTTCTCTTGGCTATCCTAACCTCTGTAATCCTAACCTGTGTTTTGTTGGCAGGGTAACAGGATAATTTTTAATTTCTTCATTTCTCCCTTTAAGTTATATGTGTTCTGTATGCGAGTTCCTTTTGATTTTTTTAATTTTTATTTTTAAAGGCCATTTTCAGGGGACTTTCATTTATTTCTGTTTGTAAACGTCATTGAAACTAACAATGTTGTTGTTACTTGCTTTACTTGGTTATGTTTTTTGTGTGAATGCACTTGTATATTTTAGACCCCCCAGCGAAACCATGTACCCTTTGAATTAAAATCACCGTTATGCCCCAACTTGTGATGACAGGTGTCTTTATGATGTATATATTTTTTGTTTGTTTCTTAGGAAGGTGTTTCAAGGAAGCTGTTCCATAGCCTCCTGAAATCCTGTCAGTCTAATAATAAGCCAATTTTCACAGGATTTTTTTTCAAGGAGGATTAAAGGTGCAGCTTGATTTCATCCTATGATGAGGATGTTGGTAGATACAGGGACAGAGGTCTTTCTCCCTGACCTCTGCCTGTAATCTTCCTCTGAAGAGCTTAACCCCTCCCTATCAGAATTCTGTGCTTCCTGTCCACTTGTTTCATCGGCCTCTCGCTTGAAGCTGTCATTTCGCAGTTTTGATCACAGCCAAGCTTTCCTCTCTCCACTTGTTTGTCAGACCATATTATGTCCTGTTTTTATTGTTCGGCCCTATCAATCGTCTGGTCCTGCAGAAGTTGTAAGTTAGTGTTTCACCTTTGAGTTTGGGGAAGTCTCACGTTCTGGCCAGTGTCCTCAGTGTCCCACGCTAAGAGAGCGTGCTGAGGCACAGAGTGTATTTGTGTAGCCCACTCTCTGAGCGTGTTTTGTATGATCGTTTGCAGGCCTGGTGGGGGAGAACGCGTTGCCCGTTCCAGAGAGCAGCATAGGCAGTCGCATGCTGCAGAGCATGGGCTGGACTCCAGGCATGGGGCTCGGCCCAGAGGGCAGGGGCATCACGGAGCCCATCCGGGCCCTGCAGAGGCCCAAAGGAGCCGGTCTGGGCTTCAACTGAACACCGGAACCACGACCCTGCTGGGCCCTTGCTGCCAGGAGACAGGACCACGGAGCTCCTGGCCTGAGAGCTGCTCGCACCCTGCCGCTGGCATCGTGCCCAGGCGTCCACCGTAACCCCACTGCCAATAGCCCGTGAGAACCGCTGCCCGGGGGGCGCCTACGAGGATAAACATCTGACCATGCAACAAGCGAAAGTGTTTTAAACAGCAACAGTACTCACTTGAAAATGATATGAACCTCAGATGAATGCATCCAATGATGGTTTTGAATGTGGGTGCATGTAGTGGCTGTTCTGTTGCCTTGAGGCCTAAAGGAGCTGTTATTGAACCTTGTTAGAATGTTACTTTCTGCACTGGTGCAGCAGTGATTTGTAAAGTTAAAGAAGTCTGATATTAGGACCGTTACTTAATAGTAGTTCGCATCGTAGTTAACTATGATTTTAGCTACATTTTTAAATATCAAAGTACAGATTCCCTGCAAAAAGTAGCATTGAGTAACATACATATTCAAGTATTGCATTTGGGGCGTATTAATAATTTTATGACAAACACTTAAACCAACAATCCCAAAGAAAACAGTTTAATTTGATATATGCAATTTTAGAATGTTTGAATAGATGTTCCCTGTGTAGTATCACATAACAAGAGTCCCTGTGAGACGGGACTCACTTTTATCTGAAATGTCAACTAAATTCGAAGCATAAAAGTTTATAACAAAAGTAGTCAGTCACATGATGCATCATTTGGAGATTTAGTTTCATGTCTCCAGTTCTGTGTGAGGTGTGTGCATGCGGAAGACAGCATTATGCCTCTTAGTTTGGGCTGGATGTAGCTGTATCCTGGTGTAATGTTTACACTTGTGTGGGGGCCAGGGGAAGTTATCAAGCTAACTTCACACGTAGTCCAGCGGCTCCAACACCTTCACTCCCCCCTCCCCCCCTGTCTTTTGTTTTTTTACAGAGGTCACTTTTCCCTTCTGAAAGTTGGGAATGCTGGTGAGGTACTTTTATAACAAAGTTTGAGAAGTTTAAGAAGGTTGTATGTCTATTAAAAATATGGAAATTTAAGTTCTAGACAACTTGACTGCTTTTTTAATTTTTTAATTTTTTTTTTTTAGTTTTCATACCAAATGCAAGTCACTGCTGTGAACATGAAAATGTGCCATCTATGCAGTTTCGTACCATGTTTGTCAGGCCTTTGTTTCTGATACATCCCTTTGAGTTCACACCAGCAGTTCATGGAAGAAATTTCAGGCCACCAAGTCAGCTAGGTGGGTTTACACACCAAAATCATTGCAGCCACAGAAGGAGCCTGGGCAGATATGTACTGGAGTTGGCTTTGTCTTCTTTAAATAGGAGAGCTTGTTTACCATCAGATTTTTTTTCCCAAACTAATCTCTAATTTTGTCTTGGAGCAGCGTCATGACAGCTCGGTTATGGTGTGGCAATTACAGTAAGCACACTAAAGCAAGCCCGTTCACCGCTTGCACAGTGCACCGCTTTCTTCTCTTTAAAAGTATTAAAATTATACTGGTCAGCTATATGACTGTGTATGCTGTTCTCCAAGAGGGAGAAATGAGGAAATACACACTGAATGTGCAGAATGTAGATGATGTGTGAAAAGTTTAGTTGGACTTGTAACTAGAATTCCTAAGTTCTGTTTGTGTTGCACTGCACAAGACAGACCTTTGGGATGTGCTCTGTGTACCCAATCCAGCCCTCTCAGGTCCTGTGACCAACATGACCTCTTCATACAGTCCTGTAATCCCCTGCCATGCTCCATTTTCAGGTCTTTGCGTGTCTCTGGCATTGCCTTGTAGTTCCTGTTGCCATTGGGGAGCACTCCCATCACTGTCCAAAGAATACAGAGAGCCTTTATGGACACTTGTGCTTAAAAATAAATGTACATGTACTAAGAAAGCACAACTCATGTCAAGAGTAAAATATGTAGACACAGATGGAATAATAGTTTTGGCCATTCAGCCTTTTTTGTCCCCCTCTATAATGAGGTAATGACCACTTTAGCCTGGTCTCTGACACCTGAACTAAACCAAAGCTTTCCTCTCTGTGACCCTCTAGCTGTTTAACAGAATGAGTGTTTTCTCACTAATTGTTTGTATCCAGTGATTTACTCCCTTAGCACCATTCCAAGCTAAATTAAATATGGTTATGCTGCTGCTGTTAAAGGGATGTTTTCAAGCCTGATTGGTAGTGGGACCAGTGAGACAGAAACATCAACTGTGTAAACCATCGATGTGCCCCTCTCTTCTGCTCTGACATACAGAAGTAAGTCTGAGGCCAGTGTTCCAGTAAGAGGTCTTTCTGCATAGACTTCATTATTATTATAGTGTTGACCTCTACTTTTGAGGAGACT
The DNA here is from genome assembly GCA_025773905.1 of Chitala chitala. Lineage (NCBI taxonomy): Eukaryota > Metazoa > Chordata > Actinopteri > Osteoglossiformes > Notopteridae > Chitala > Chitala chitala. The sequence goes on from JABJVR010000034.1 coordinate 7,791,836, forward strand.
CCAGACTGCAGAACCTGAAGGAGAAACAAATTTAATTGGTACATAATGGTTTAATTAGTTCATCCTGCCTGCTTGCTTCTAGAAGGAAAGTGTCAGTTGCTAATTTAAATTACTATTGTTGGGTTATTAATTTAGGATTGTGTGGGTAAAAGGTCTGATTGCTTTTAATTACTATACAAATGGCAATGTCTCGAGAGGAACGATTAGGGTTGTGTAAGATTGTTAACAGTGAGAGGTGTTGGGCTCAGAGGTGATGACTTTTACTCCCTCAGCTGCTGCCTGACGAACTCAGTACAGCCTTTCTTATTGGACTGTAATGATGCTGTAGCATCATCTGTGCACTGCGGCTGTGTCATGTGGTGCTCAGAGCTGCCCCTCTGCCTGCTGGGTGCTGTGCCAGGAGTGGTAGACCTCATGTTAGGCTGCACAAGCCTGTCTGCAAAACTAAACAAACATCGGCAGCCAGGAATCAGGCATAATATGTTTCCCAAAATTCGGTCGTCTTGGTATCGGAAGGGAGTTTGCTCATGACATTAAATGCATTTCACAAGTGACGACTTTATATAATCTGAACATGCTGAGGGGAAAGATCAGATTGATTCTCTTCTTGAATCAAAAATATGCATGTTAATAAAGTTGTCTACACCATTTGTAATGTCTTGTTTTGCACAGGATTTTATGTGTAACATTTTCTGTTATTCTAATTTAAGATTAAAGGATCTTTGAATGTAATCTGTAAGTACTGCCTTAATGGAAATCATACTGAAAGACTTCATGTGATGACATGGAGTAAAATAACCAATTTTGCAAGGTTGGGAAGTGCAATCCTTTAAATTAATTACCAAGTCCATTAAAGTCCACTGAAGTGGTGTAATACTTTACGTGGCTGACACTGTGTGCATAAATAATTTGATAATGAGATAGGAGACTAATTAGTGCTATTGCACTTAGTGTCTGGGACTATTGCACTAGTTGGGGTTACAGGACTGTTTCAGAAATGGAACTCCCCTTTACTGATATGACCTTGAGAGCATGTGTGCAACTTTAATTTTGCTTTCATTAATTTTTTTTTTTTTATGTGACATGCCTTATTCATACTATACAGGCATGAGTGTAATCTGTATTCTGTTTTGTATGATGTTTTATCAGAATTATGCTAGACAAATTGGTAGGCAAGTAAATTTAATTTGCTTCAACTGATGCTTGTCTCTTCATGACACGTTGAGAATAGAGCTTTAGAGAAAATGTATTTCGAAGTACACAGTGAAGTTATAGAACTTGTACTGAGTTGAAGACAAATGTGAAACAACTGATGTGCACGCTGGCTGAGTTGTGTGTGTGTGTGTGTGAGTGAGAGTGAGAGAGAGAGAGAAGGATATTGCCCATCCTCACTCTGTCACCTCACCTGTGTTCAGGTGCATTTGTGGTGTAAAGCCAGTCTCATTCCCACAAAGCTTATGTTTCTACAGCTGTACACTCTTTTTTTTTTCTGGGATGTAGAGATGATTTAGACTGCTACCTTGCATCCTTTCAGTGTGGGAACCCTGGAGAAGATGGTATGGGGAGAAAAAGGCTGCCTAACAAAAAGAATACAGTGATCTCTGGCAGGAAGTCTTGGCTTTTGTAAAAAAATATATATATATATTTCCAGGTGCTCTACAGAAAAGAAGCATACTGAGGACTTCACATACAAAAAAGAAATACTTTGGTGTTAATGCCAAGGCTGAAAGCTGCCAGATTTCATCGATTCTTTGAACCATCATCATAGATGAATTGACATCATTTATAAACTCTGGCCTGTTACCAACGCTGAACAGGGTCCACACACAGTGCTGTACTGTTTGTACTTAAAGTACCAGTCCGATTTATGCCGCAGTACTGTGTACATCCATGTGCTCTGCTACTGCTGAGCTCAGTTTTTTGAAATTCAAAGAAATTGGAACCTCTTCCTGTAGTAAACTTAGTGTTGAAAGACAGAACTGTAGTCCCTCAGGTACCTAAATGCACAAAAGCATGTATGTGTACTCCTCGCTTAGTGACCAAGTTCCGTTCCAGTGACCATGGTTGTTAAGTGAAATGGCCCTAAGTGAAAATCACGGTAGCCTAAGTGACTGTAGCCATTCTTACGACTTTACATCAGCCTTCCACGCTCAGTTTCTTTTATGATTTATCCCTGACGAAGTGGATTTTAACATTTTGTACATTCTAATAATAATGCATTACGTGTGTTTAGCGTTTCTCTTTTATAGTGGAATAAGGACTCTTCACCACCACTAGTGTGCAGCATCCACCTGCATCATGTCACGGCACCCATAGTCTACCAGAAACAGGGATGGAATGGGACTAGAAAACAGCCCTGAAATTTTCAAGTTTTGAAGTCCCAGTCAGGGGTGGGGATGTGATGGACAAACTATTTACAAATGAAATGTCGTCTTGTTCTTCTGGGGGTAGGGTGCTTTACAGACTGTTTATGTTAACAGGGACATGAATGCTTTAAACCTATTGTGTATTTTATGGTAAGTGTGTCTGATGGCCGTCCACACACTAGACCGGCTCGCTGTTCTGGCATTTGACAGAATTTCCAGATTGCTAGTCCGCCTGTGACCTGAAAGCTCACCACACACCAGCTACATGCAGGGAGAAGAGTGATGCAGCCAGTTTGATGGACCCATTGGAGAACACCAACGCTTTATGATAATCACCCTGGGATCTTTTATGACCATTGAAAGTTGGTATCTCGGTTTTACGTCTCATCTGAACGATAGTGCCACGTCGCTGTATTGGGGCGTTAGACCCCCACACAGACTGCAGGGTGAGCATCCCCTGCTTGTCCCACTAACATCACTTCCAGCACCAACCATAGCTTTCCTGGGTGGTCTCTCATCCAGGTACTAACCGGCCTCAACCATTCTTAGCTTTTGTGGGCTATCACACTTGATGCCAGCAGCTTTCACAGTTCTACTTCAAAGTGTCTCCAATTCTAATGATCTTTGGTCGTAAATGTGCAAATTGAGCAAAATGCCCTTACTGACCTCCACACATTGACTAGCCTCCACTGTGCTTTTGACACGTGTTCCTGCCCCATTTTGCTCTAGTTCAAAGTGACGACACTAGTTTGACTCATAAAGCCAAGGCCATAGTGCACCAATAGGATTTACTTCATGGTTACTTATTTGGTGTGTGATTGTGGTGTTTTTTTAGCATAAAATTGCTATTTGTAGAAAAGATTTCATCCTTGATGATCACAGTATGCTGTGATAAACTGGCATGGACTTTCTGGTTTTTATTATATTTACTTAGCTGATGCCTTATCATTAGTGTGACGTTTCTACAAGAACTGCTCACTGGATGTATATCATCTGTTTCTGTCAAGCCTGAGAGTATGTATTCATTTCTGTGGGGCATAATGGTCCAGCAGGAGGTGTCTAAAGGGCCTCCAGCATCCCACGGTCAACCTTGGATGTCCAGCATGCTTGTTCCTGCTCTCCTGGCATTGTTTTTCTTGACGTGATGGAATGCCTTCTCTGCTGGTTGGCTATGGAGCGACAGCACTTCTCCCAGGGAAGGGAGCCTCTTCACAGGCTCCCCTCATCGTTTGCTTTAGGAACATCAGCTGCTTGGCTTAATTGCTGCTTGGTCTGAGAATAAAGTTGGAATTCCGAATTTGCTTTCTGATATTTTGTTGTCCTTGAAATCCACCAGCTCTGTAAAGCGTGTCAGGCATCGCCTTTTGTTGCATTATTTAGAGCAGAGTCCCCACACTTTGAGTGTACAGACTGGACAGAATTCCGCACGGAGCAGACGGCGTGGTTGTCATGGCGCATACTTGCTGCGTAACATTTCAATATAAAGAACATTACTAGTACAAAGTATTAACTATTAAACAGGACATCATTGCACAAATTAAATATGAACTCACCCTTGGTGTTAAATTGTCTCGGAATGTTTAATAGCCTCGTTTGCTAGCTTCTCGCCGCACATCACACACATGGTCTGGGACATCGGCATCCCAAACTGTGACGAATCCATATTTTAAATCAACTTATTTTCAAATCAATATTTTCTTCTTTATACTGTCACCTTTGTCATCACTAATGTAGTTTTTTTCCTAATACTGTCTAGAATAGATCTAACAGAGCAAATGGCTGAGGCTGCATGCTGAAAGTTCAATTTTTGACCTATAAAATATTAAAATTGGTGAATTCTAATATTTTTTTTCTTTTGTCTATTAAATGTTTGTTTAGGGAAGTTGTTTTTCAACATTTAGAAATTATTTGTAATGTGATATGCAATTAAAGAGTGCCATTTTTATAAAAAAATGCAATTTGCAATTTACACAGTCACTGCTTCAGGGCTTTCCTGGCCAGTTCGCAGCCCAGAACATGCCAGCCCACAGCCCTGTACTGGTCTGCAGACCACAGTTGGGAAAACTATGATTTAGAGATATTGTCACTTACTATATTAAATCAACACCTTTAATCCGTATTTCAAAAATTTTTTGTGCACAGATTTGTGTGTTACTTTACAAAAAGTTTTGACATTATCTAATTTAGCACAAGATGACAGTCCTAACTCAAAGCATAATTGCAAATATGATACTCCATCAATGTACCTTTCACACATTGCAGCCTTGTTTGCACAAACTGCTTGTTAATTATGACCTCATCGCTAAGCGCAGCGGTCCGCCGCATACTTTGATGAAGTCGCATCGCTGAGCTTGGTCTCTTGTGCCAGAAATTGTGGGTAACGGATTACCTGTGGTCCCAGCTGAGGTGTGAAGTGAACCTAGGCCTTGTCTGAGGCCCTGTGGGCAGGGGGGCTATGTGAGCAGATGGCAAAAGGCAGGCAAGCTTGGTTGGAGACAAGGTCCCACCACCGCAGGTTCATGTCAGCAGGCATGAAAACCTGCCCCATCATCTAAGATACTTCAGCGTAGCCAAGGGAAGTCACACGGATCCACCAAGTCTCTCTCACATGGACACCCACGGTAACGCTGCCCTAATTCAGCTCATGCAATTGCCTGCACTGATTTATATGTGCTGCTGGTGTTCTAGCCTATGCCAGGTAAAGGCAATACGAGATGAACAAAGACTCTGAGGTAATTGATAGCGGAGGAATGAACTATTTGCTGACAGTTCTTCAGCACATCAATGAGCTAAAACAAGGTGGAGCTGCACCAACTTAATTTACTGTATAATGTCCCAGACCTTCACACTGTTGTTATGAGATTAAAAATGCTATTCCTTTTACCTTTATGATGTTTTGTCTTACTGGTGTGTGTCTAATTTTTAAAAGCAGACAAACAAGGTTCTTTGGTGTGTTATCCAAAAGTGTTACCGAATGACATGCAGCTATGCTCGGTCCTGTCCTACAGACAGTACTGCTACCTGTCATGCAATATTTTCACTAACGCTTTACTTACTCCTCTATATCTATGTATAATAATTGTAAGGTGATAAAATGCTCTTCAATTTTGTCCATTCTCAACACAACTGCCCTGAAAAGTTTGACAAAAACCTATAATTTCAAAGACAGATGGTTATAATTTCGTTCAAATAAATATCCTTATGTATCAATGTGTCACAAATCAAGAGAACTGATATTATCTGAAAGAGCATTAATAATGAGTTGACCTTTTGCTTTGTTTAACTAAATTTCTCCAGGACTGTTTGTTTATCTCATTAAACAAAGGTCTATCAGGCTATTTTATTGATCAGTGCTGTTGATGTAAATCTTCACGATTTGGTTTTTGGTTAGATTCTTGTTTGGATTATTGGGAAATATGGAGCAGATCTGAATTTTGAGGAATTTTGATTCTTTATTCCTGTGCAAATGAGAGCTAAAAAAATCATGCAGACTATTTTGTTGTACTTCCTTTTGCAAGCCTCAATGGATTTATTTTCTGGAGATCGGGGGTTGTACTTCCTGAGCCCTTACTTTCTCCATTCTGCTCAGTGCTCATGAACCCAAAGCAGTATTTATGGTGTCGCTGTTGGAAATGCGATGCTTTTTACATTTTAATGAGCACTAAATAGGAACAGAGAAATATTGTTCATTAGCTGTAATCTTTTGGATTGCTTGAGTGAACTTCCCTCTGAGAAGGTTTTAAATGGTTTGCTCAAGTAGATCAGTCAGAGTGGTAATTAAGGAAGAATTAGCACTGTCAACATCTCTGCCTTCGCGTGTAAAGCCAGCAAGTGATAACTTCTACCCAAAATAAAAGGAAATAGGTTCCTAACACTGTAGAACACCTCTGCCAATGAAAAAGCTGTCAACACTCCAGAAGATTCGGAGAGAGTTTTGGAGGGGCAGGAGGATGCCGCTTTTTCATTAATCTCAGTCTCATGGCTGGAGGTGTGGCATGACCAACTGCCTGGCAGAAGAGGGCTCCCTGCAGAACAAACAGTCATATGCCTGATGGACGCCATCAGAGGCTACAGCTGTTGCTGCCAGCGGCCCACCATCATGTGACCCATCCCAGCCCTCACCTGATTACCTCAGTGCCTCACCTAGTCGTTGCCATGGGAGAACGCCAAACCGGGCTGACGGCTCAACCCCCGAGCCACAGGTGACTTTCCTCACACGCTCAGAGTATGATGATGTATTAGAGAGACAGAGGCTACAGGTTGCCTTTGAAGACAGATGTATACAAATACACAATGGCACAGATATGATAAATAGCGATGGTAACTGGGGAACAGCTTGGGCTGAATGATGTTTAATGTCAGGTGCTAACAGTGGTTAATGGGAAGACCCAGGTAAACATTAATGCTGATGGAATCTTAACCACACTGTTCTCTAGATATATAATTCCCTCATACAAAAATCCATACTTACATATTAAATCTCAAAATATAAAGTGAAGAAAATTTGACATACGCAAAAACTAATGTAATGTGCTGTGGAACACATTCGTTCCTTATGTGAGGAACCATCTGTACAGACTTGTGTTTAGCATTTTTTGTTAGGTAAAATAGCAGCACTTGGTGATAAAAGGACACACATTTTCGATTTAGACTTTACAAAAGCAAAACATGCAGCTGTAATATGAGGTCTAATGTTTAATCTGAAACTGATAATGTTGCGAACAAGCTGTGTCGTATTAGGTATAGCTCTCTTACAAGGGGAATTCAGAAACTGCTAAATTTAAAATAATACACCTCCAATTTAACCACTATTACACTGGCTTGCCACCAAAGTCCACTCAGTTGCAATTTTTGGAACAAATGAACAAATTCAAGTAATTTTATTAAGCTCTTTGCAGTACTCTGTTGCTTTTAATTACAAAAAAACAAAGCATTTTTATTGTATAAATATCCTATTTATGTAATGTCGACAAACCGACGGTATACAGACCGGGGTACCTCGTGTTTCCATTTTACAGGACATTCAGCTCAGGACGTTTACAGCCGGGACACAACCCCACCCTCATCCGTCCCCGTCGTCACCCTGGTGTCCCTCTCTCCGTATGTTGGCCATCTGTGCAGGGAGGAGGATAGAGGTATAAGGGGGGGGGGGGGGGGCTTGCTGCCTAGGAAACTCCCTCAGAGCCCTAGAGTCTGCTGTGGCAGCACCTTTGGGACAAATGTCCCTGGCCAGAGTGACGAGAATGGAGGACAGAGGCACTCTGGGAACTTTGGGAGTTCTGTATTTAATCTTTATGCACTTATTTTAAACCCATCTGCTGTTCTGCATTAAGAGTTCTGGATGGTCAGAATGACTCTGTTTAATAGGTTATGTTCATTTCTTTCAAGGGTTTTATTAATTACAGAGTGGCACACATGCAGAGAGGTCAAAGACAAGTCAACCAGGGCTCCCAGGCCTGGAGTGTAAAGAACTATACACTATTACCCAGAGCTCTGTGTCTTGTACGCTCAGTAGCTGGAATGCATAGAATGTGTGGATTTGATCGTTTATATTGTGCCTTGATTATAACTTTTGCAAAACTTTGGTTCTTCTGTTTCTCACTGGGAACATCTTCAATTCCCAGTTTTGTAATATACATTATTGAAATATTAAAGATTCCCACTAAATATGTGACCGTATTGCACATGTTAAAAGAAAGGGTTTAGCTAAGGAACTAATCAAGGTTTGCCCTGTTACCCCCTCCCACCAGAGTAACTGTGTGCATCATGTCTTATGTTTCCGTTCCCTTTTCATGCTGGTCTCGTTTGCACTCAGCCATGCAAGCCGAAGGTTGCGCTAGTGGGTGTGGCACCCAGGTGTCCGCTTACAGGAGTACAGTTTCTAAAACACGCTGTCCAAGCTGCCTCACTCGCTGCTGCCCACGGATGGAGGAGTTATTTAAGCTCAACTGACATTCAATTCTATAAATGTCGGCTATGTGTGTACAAGAACCTATAAAGATGAAAGTATATGGTATATCGAGCCGCGTGTGACATTTCCTAATGGCGGTGATTACGTATTTATAAAACACTTTTGGCAGCTTACACCGTTGAGGTAAACCTCTGCTCTGAAAGTATTGCTCAGAGCGTATGAATCAGAATATCCATCTCTACAGTCAGTCTTTCCAGCTGCCTCTAATCTGCAATGGAAGTGATACACGATGAGCTTACAGAGTAGACTGATGGTATGTATGGTCTTTCAGGCTCAGTTTTGTTTGCCTTTGTACACGGGGTATCCGGCCTGTATACATTTAACACAAAATATGGGAAAGCTGCATGTTTACACTTTTCATAGTGAACTGAAAGGATGCAGCTATCTTGTTTGTTATATAGTACATACATTATATATGTAAAAGGAGTTGACTGTCTTGACTGTAGCTTTATGTTGAAAGGCTCAGAATGATACGCATGTCAGTTTTCCTCGACCTTCTTTGGGCACATGTGGTTGGAACAGGCAAAGGGAGTGATACTCTGCCAATGGACAGTATGCGCCACAAGGATCTTCTACCAAAACACAAATGTTAATTGTACCCCCAGATGTGCTTTTGTACCCATCAGGTCCATCTAATGGGAGGGCCTGTTGTTTCATCACCCTGCCCTTTGTATCTTGACCCTGCCCCCCCATATTTCCCTCAGCGATAACACCTGCCACCTGTCACCGTACTGTATTCTCTCAGCATCGGTGTGCTGTTTCGTACACATGCTGTTTTAACACATAGCAATGTCACAACATCATTACCTCATACATTAATTAACCCGATGACGCGCTAGTGAATGAACACAACATAATCGTCTAGACAGAATAATGCAGGGGGGCATCATGTTTTTTAAATAGTAGTCTACCAACCTTTAATATTAATGAATGTAATATTCTTGCACACATACACTGTACATGAAAATTCATGTTTACTTGTATGTTGCAGTTGAAACTAAGTGACTGTACTCTGTGTGAGTCTCTGACTGACTTTTGATCATAACAGGGCCACTGATTCTGATCTGAGGACAGTCTACAACTTCGTTCCCCTCCAACGTGCAGGTCTTTGTCCAAACGAGGAGCCAGGTTTCTCATGTCACTGCAGACTATTTACATCTGCAGCTTTTTAAACAGTACGAACAAGTTGCCCCCGTTCAGTGGTGGTCTGGTACCAGCAAGGCCTGCTATGAATGGATGGTGAACACAGCCAAAGGAACGGGGAGCTTAATGGGATAACTGAAGGTGGGCACAGTGAGGCCCTGTTGTAAATGTCATCTTGGGTAGCTGAGAAGGGGCACTGCAACAAAAAGTAGACAGGTTGTTTCTGTGTGCGTGTGTGTGTGTGTGTGTGTGCGTATACGATCCAGGCTCAGTGTTAGCTCTGCCCTTTGCTCATGCATACCACCTTAGCTGCACACACTGGCAGATGGCCTGCGAGCAAATAAAGCAAGAGCAAATATAGAGGGCCGCTGACAAAAATAAATGGCTTCTTAAATAAGACCCCATATATATAAATATGGAAATGAGGCTGTGGCCGCCCCACAGTCACCCCTGTAAAAAGGCCGGCGGTAGATTTATTATGGACATGTCTTGGCAGCTCTCTCTGGCTCACCAACACACCAGGGTGGGGTGGGGAGGGGGTTGGGGTTGGCTTGGCTGCTGAGGGGGGTAAGATATTCCCAGGGGGGTCATGCAGGGGTCACTGTGCAAGGACAGCAAAGACAGAAGTGTATGGTCGTACTTTTGAAATCAAGTACAGATACCTGATTGAACACTGAACATAAATCATAATCACTCCATGATTTGCGCTAACAATTTGTTCCTGAAAATCCAGTGTGCACTTATCTTGAAATTCAGCTTTTCCTTTATTTTAAAGTGGAATAATAATAATGATGCAGTATGAAAACCCCGAAGCCTTCCATTATATGTTTTATCTTTTATTTGTGTGTGTGTGTGTGTGTGTGTGTGTATACACACACAAATACAAAGCGATAACAGTAGACAATAAAATTTAAGAAAGACATTTGCTGTAACGGAGTTGTAGTACTCACTAATGGAAAAGAAGTTTTGGTGGGTGGGGGGATTTTTTTTTTGTTTGTTTTTTTGCTTTTCTTTTCGTTTATACAACATAAAAATGAAAAACTACATAAATTAATCAGAAACAAAATGATGTTACACCAGCCTAAGTACTGTAGAAATACTCTGTATAAATTAATATAGTGGATTTCAATTTCAGATAGTGAAATTTGAGTATCAAAAGCCTAAAACTGTATGACAATTTTTTTTTTATAAAATCAGCGATGAATGCTTTGTTACGATATGGTTGGAAGCGTTACATACAGAAAACGAGTTATCCTATAAATTAAAATGATATTACAAGTAACGAAACGGTATATAACGAAAGAACTTTTACCGAACAAACATAAGTACTGCTGTAAATACATATGCTATTTTATTGTGCTGTCCCAATTTGGTTTATTAAACTGCTCTGAGTCAGTTCACAGGAAGCTAAATGACCATAATGCAAATGCGCTGTAAAAGACTGAAACAAAAATTTGAATTTGTATTCATACACACATGTAAAAATTCCCTTTACAGAGCACAGCATCTTACAACATAGGCATAATTCTTTTATGCACAAGAAAACACATTCCAAAAACATCGCCACTTCACATTGTTGAACTTAGCTTTCATGTGCTTCTGTCAGCGAGCTAAAGTCAAAAGACTGCACATGTTTGCATTACCTACTCTCTGTATTAAATATTTACCTCTCTTCTGCTTCTATATTCTGCACGTAGCATTTGACTTTTACTGCAGTGTCAATATCTCTGACATCCTTGGCTTGACATCCTTGATTTCATCCATTCTGCCTCGCACGTTAATTGCCTTTGAATGTGTCCAAGGTAACAAAAGTGATATCCCGACAATATGTAATATCTTTGCGCCATTTGAAATTTGAGATAGGAGGAAGACTGTCTGGCACAACACACTATCAATAACTGATGAGTAAAGTATCCAGAGGACTCAACAAAGTCAAATCATAATTTTACACTGGTCCCCTTGAGTTCAGACAGGTAACACATCGGTGTCTTTAGCTCGCGCGTCCCCGTCGGTGACCCGCGCACCGCCTCCTCTCCTCCTTGAACCTGCAGCTTCTTTAATTACTCCTGACGTGGAAGTGCACCGTGCGTTATGCGAACCGGGGCTCGCAAATCACCGCCTGGATGCTGCTCTGGCCGACAGGCGTGCAGCGCGTCTGCGTGATTAACGGCCAACGAGCCGTGTGGGAGAGCAGCAAAGAAACAGAGCAACTTCACTTGAGACCGTTTCTCCGCCGTTGTGGAGGAATAATTCACCTTAATTTCTCCGCTGTTTCTATCCAGACTCAATACGGCCTGAAAGAATCATAAAACGCAAACACGTATTGCTTTTTGGTTCGCTTATCGTTACCTGCAAAGTAAAAAGCGCGTGTTATTTATATTAGCAGCATAGTTACATGCCTAATTTTGCTTTTCATTAGCAAAATATATCTTTCCAATGCAAAGGTCTTTGTGAACATTCAGATAAATCACGGTCACTTATAAGTGAATTTATATTTTACGCATAAGTGTTTTAAATTGAGGATTTTTATGAATAAATATATTGCTGCAGTGTCACTTAGTGAGTGGGCCTTCACGCATTTGACGTTCCAGTAACTCACGCGTCTGGTGCCCGTAAATGATGGCCCCTCCCTCTGCATCAAAATAGCCGGTTCGGCTGTCCTTGCACACCTCGCAGATGTGATTGTGTGGCACGTCAACACTGCGTGTACGGTTAACTCCTTCATACAAAACTCCAGGTTACTTATTGGGGAAGGTTGTCAGAGGGAGGTTGGTGATGCCTTAAGAGGAGGGGATGGTCAAATAAATGGTTAAGAACTGTTTTTTTTCCCCAGGCTATGCCAGTTTTGGTTTCCGTTTTATGAACATTGACGTACACATTACCGTTCAGTACTATTTAGACTGTTCGTATGGATTCCAATTTTATGAAATTCAAATGCTAATCCTGATTGTATAAATCAAAGATTGTTAAACGTGAGACTAACTTTTTAGGACAGTTACTGCAGGCTAGTACTCGGTCTGAACTGGAAATATAGTTGAAGCACCACTTTGGCAGACATCAGCGTTGTGTCCTTTTTACTAACTTTGTACCCAGCTTTGCACGTCTCCTTGGTAAAATCTTGCCAGGTTCTCGGAGAAAAAAAAAAAAACGTTCCAAAGTTGCTTGGGTCTGGCAGAGTTGGCTTAGGAACTGAGGTTTTCCAACCTGTCCAGGTTCTCTCAGTTGGATTCAGGTGTGATCACGGCCTGGACGAGCACGTGTTCCCCTCATGCTGTTCCTTCTTCTTCTGGATCGTTGGAGTCCCACATGTCATATGAGAGCGAGCAGGGGGGAGCGGGGGCTCTGCCTCAGCTGCTTCATGTGTATCAAAATGGAATAATAATAATTAAAAAACATGTGGCACTGTGCCGAACCCTGTCCAGTTCTTAAGCCACTCTGGAGCAGGTGTCAACACCGCTGGGGCACCTTTTATTATGCTGCATAACAGCATTAGTGTGTGTGTCCAGTGTTTGTGGGCCTTGTTCCCACTCCATTCCCTCTGTTCCTGGGTTTCACCAGCATACACAGTCATTGAATCAGGGCTAACTCACTCTGTCCCATTACATGGAACATCAGACCCTGTTGGGACCTCAGTGGGAAACAACCTTAGGAAGGCACTTGGATGTGAAAGGAGATCATTCTTTGACAGTATTTGTTTTCATATGGGTCTTCTGGTTTTGCTAATTCCCCATTGGCCAATCAAAGGGTCCTATGGGTGTGGCGCTTTTCATTGTACAGTAATAATCCAGGAAATGTAGTAGTGGGTAATAGAAGTTTATTTAATTTCTTGGTGCTCTATTTTATCACCTCTTTGTGTAAACCACATAATACTAGATGCCTGCAATACTGCCTAGACATACAAAATGCCCTCCTTTAAAAGAATTGATATGTATTGATTTATTCTTGGCTTATCCAGTGCTGGTTGTCTGTGTTCACTTGCCTGTCTCATCGAAGTCCACTGGGTTCACTGCACTGGGAATGTCTTTAAAATCAGAAAAATAATTTGAAATATGGGTTTCTGTAGTTTTTGAGAATGCATGCTTTATGCACACATGCCACAACTAGACTTTCTCTGAAGTATTTTTCCAGAGTTTTCCAGCCAAGACTGCGCATGACTTATTAACTGCATACGTCCAGTATGTAATCTGGGACAAGGTTTAACCTAATTTACATTTTAGAACGTCTATTCTCATTGTAACCTCAGGCCTGAACACTCCGGCAGTGGGGAAAACTTCACCTTCGTATGGAAATGAGGTGACCAGAGAACCACAGTTGTTACAAGGCAAAATAACAGAGTTTTGATCATCTGCCACATTCTACGCCACTTTGGTGGTCACATGTGTTGTGTCCCTGTCCTACAAACATTAGACCAGTTTGTTTCACTAGAGTTCAGAGGATGTCAGATCCTATGCCAGAGATGGCATGATGATCAAATGAAAGTGGAAGAAAAGCAACGGTTTTATATAGAAGGACGGTGGGAGGGACAAAAGATTCCCATCCAATAAGGTGGGCCAAACACAATGCTCATCCTGTTGAAGGCAATGTTGTTGCCAGGACCAGTGCTGGCATGTGTCTGAGCAGAGCTGCAATGTGACCTCCGGAGTTCAGCCATAGTCAGTCCTGCCTCAAGGAATTCACTTGCACATTTAGCTGTACCTGGTGCTAGATCTACAGTATGGATTATATATCATTGGTTCATTCAAGCGCTTAAAATAATATTGATATTAATCTGTTCTAAAGCAAACCAGGTTACTCACAAACACGTGTATCATGGCATCACGTCATAAACATTTTATAAGAATTACTGGACACAGCCGTAGATCAAGATTAACCACTGAGAATGATGGTTTTACAAAAAAAATTATGTTCATTCAGAAGACAATATTTTTGGGCTGGAGGTATGTGGGGGTGATGCCCCATTCTTGATGCCCCATTCTTGATGCCCCAAAATGCCCCATTCTTCTCGAACCCTTTAGCTCACCTGTCAGATACATATTTGATGACATTGTGCGCTGTGAACCACAGACACCCTCCCTGCTCAGCCTGTTCTGAAAATGCAGTCCTCATCACCTGGAGTTAATCTTGACAGGAACACCAGAGGGGGGGCACAGAACACCATGTCATGCCCCAGTGCCTACTGCGATCAGGAGCAATTAAACCCCTCGAGTTGTGGATGCAATTGGACAGGTTCAAGCATCTCTGCGACCCTCCCCCCTACCTCGCCCTGCGTTTCCCTTGATGACCCCCCAGCTAAATGAAAGCTAGACGCCCTTTTCTGCTCTTTTTTAAAATCTGGGATGTTTGACTCCCACTCGTCACAACTTTGGTAGCAATCTGTTCTAGTGTCAATGTTCTGACATTCATGCTTGACATCCTGTGGCATGTCCAAAGTGCCAGTGTTTAACATGTATTAGTATGCCATGGGATTGTCATTTTCAGCCCTACTCAGGTTCATCTTGTGTATGAAAGTCATACGTTTCCAAAGGTAACAGCAGCCATTGCTTTAGTCACTTCTGATGTGTTCCAATGTACAGGCCTCAACATTTTAAACGTATTATATAGATACTTTTTCTTACGTTTGTGATGAACTAAAAGTTTACGTTCCTTTAGAAAAAACGAATACCTCTCAAAGTACAAATAATACAATTTTATTTGTAATTAAAACTATAAGGATTTTAAAATTGTACATTCAACATTTTTATACACTGCCTTTTACAGTTATTCCAAAACACTTAACAAGAACGTGGTGCAACATGATGTTATATTCATATGAGCACTCATGCATACAGAAGAAAAGCCAGATGATAAGGGAGGAGAGGAGCCTATTCAGAAAAAGGATAAAACCTTGATCGTCCAGTTTGCTGATCCCCTCCCTGACACAGGAATTTCATTATCATTTACATTCCTCACGATTTTAGTTCTAGTGCCTGGATCACAGTGGTTCTCAGTCTTTGATGTTATGCTTTCATATTTTCATGCACACTTGAAACCTTGTCTATGACTTTTCTCTGTCTTCTGGTCCCTAAGCACTTACACCTTTCTTTTACTGATTTACATTACTTATTGTGAAAAGAGTAAATCAAAGTTAAACGATTTAATTATTATCAACATAACTTAGATAACTTGTTTATCTTACTAAAACCCTGACTCAGCGGTTTGGTGAGTGTCTCCAATGCAGTTCTGTTTCGACAGAACGTGATCCTTCCCAATTGATCTTCCCTGATCCAGTGTCTTGTCTACTTTCCAGCCTGCCCCGGCTCAGTTACTTTTGGGTTCCCGTTTCCCTTGCACTTCCGCTTCACTCTGGGCCTCTTCCAGCGCCTCCCCCAGCCTTTCAAGTGTTTCGTGACTTCCAGTGGATGGAGATGGGATCTGACAGGGCGAGGCTGAAGAGGTGCGCCTACCGCTGTCTGTGCCCCACCCCACCCTCCCCCAGCAGTCTAACTCCTGCTTTCTGCCTTGCCCTCCCTTTGTTACCATCCAAATGACACCCTCCACCCACTGCTGCCTGGCATAGCCCTGCCAGGGCTCACAAATGTGACTGCACTTTTGGCTCAGGGCATCATAGATGCAGTACATATATATCAACGTAATTTCTCACACAGGGACACTTTGCCAAGAGTATTAATTAGAGGGCAGGCCTTTTTTTAGAGCGTGGGTAGAGGCTGCTTTGTTTTCTGTCCTCTTTGTTATGCCCAGCTGGAGCTTGGGTTCAGCGGAGCAGCACATGACTCTTGTGACGATTCCAGAGGTGGAGGACGGAGCACCATTTCAGTGCCTCAGTCCCCTCAGCCTTCCCTCAGCCTGGGTCCTAAAGAGAGAAGAATTCTGTACCACTTCTGCCCGCAATGGCCTTGTTGTTTCCGGACAAGAGGCCTTGTAATTTTCTGATTAGCCTGGTGATTGTCAGATAGTGTCATTCAGATGTAACCAAAAAAATTGCACGCCCCTCATTGTGTGGCTCTTTGGCAGGAGAGAGCTGTCAGGCTGGATACGATCTTGAAAGCCACACTGTTGATTGAGCCTGTCATGCAGAAAGGCTACAGGCTTAGTTCATGTCCCCTTCACTTCCGCAGCTCTTCTGGGGAGCAGGACAGACAGGCTGAGGTTCATCTCTGGGAAATGATTGAGACAGAAGTTAACAAGATTTGGTCTGGCTTGGGAAAGCCAAGATAATCATGTAAAAATGTTTATGTTGATCACATCCAGACTGACAGCTGTCCATAGAACCCGAATGCCAGCGAACTAGGCACAGGCTGCCACCAGACAGTGGCCCAATGCATGTCGTTCTCTCTTTGTTAAGTTTCACCACTAACGAACAAAGCATTAATACTACCCATGGAAATGCAGGGGAGAAAAACGAGGCAGGATCTCTCAACTTCTATTCACAAAGAGGGTACTGAATGCCAAATGTATGTTTGTTTGCAACAATGTAGTTCTACAGAAGGTATTGATCATACCATGTGTGTACTGGCCTTACAAAAAACATTAATGAAGTAGTGCTTCCTATAGCGTTTACTGAGGAAAAAAATCCTAAAAGTCCAACAGAATGTGTTTGAGTTGTTGATTAACTATTTGACTTGTAACTTCCTACATTCAATGTGGAATGCATTTCACAGCATGGGGTCTAACGTTGGCAGGACATACATGATCGAGGCATGTCACAAAGGAGGATGTCTTCAGTGGTATTGCACACACCTGGCCTTAGGGCCCTGGGGAGTTGTTAGCATCTGGGCCCACCTCCTTTACCTACTTACTTCAAAGAGCTGTCCCATCAGTCCTGCTCAGCTGAGCTGACAGATACCACAGAGTATGACTCAGATTCTTTCAAAAAACATACTGCCTCAACTCACACAATGAGAACATGTTGCTGGTATGCATGTGGGCTTGAGTTACATTATTGCCATGTTTTTCTACGGTTTCTCATTTCATGTATCCTGCTTTTTAGCTTATATATTTTTGCTTGTCAGTAAGCAGTGTGGACAGGAGTGTAGAATTATGGCCCAGGGCAGAGTGAAGCACTCAGAGCCAGGGACTCAGGGACAGGGGCTGGCCGTGTCCCATGCAGCCCGCGTCCTCAGTCACCATGTGCTTCACTGCCGTCAGCACGCTACTTTGTGGCTCGCACTCCGGGGATGAAAAATCACTCTGATCATGGATGAGGGGTTTGGCAGTCCCTGGCATGCCCGATGCCAGCAGTGGGCAATAGTTGGTGCCCTGGAATGCCAATCTTTGATAAAATTGCTCCCAACCTGCTGTAAAATACATTTTGTGGCATTGCATGAACCACTGGTGTGGAAACAGAGAACACACCTAGATCTTTTTTTTTTTTTGCAAAATATATTTACAATTTGAGTAATTTCGTGCCGCACTTAATCTGCCACCATGATCAGTCTGAGGTTTAATGAAACATATTTTGCTCTTTACATTTTTTTCTTCAGCAATGCCCTGTAACACTGTTAGAGGACAACTACACTGCATTATTTGTGATGTTTTTTAATCACAAAGAAACATTATGTATTACAGAATGTACGCTACATTGCGAAAAGTATTGGGACACCTGCCTTTACACAAAAATTAATTGTAATGGCATCCCAGTCTTAGTCCGTAGGGTTCAATATTGAGTTGGCCCACCCTTGGCAGCAATAACAGCTTCAACTCTTCTGGGAAGGCTGTCCACAAGGTTTAGGAGTGTGTATATGGGAATGTTTGACCATTCTTCCAGAAGCGCATTTGTGAGGTCAGGCACTGATGACGAGAAGGCTTGGCTCGCAGTCTCCACTCTAATTCACCCCAAAGATGATAATAATCCCCCCTCCACCAAACTTTACACTTGGCACAATGCAGTCAGGCAAGTACCGTTCTCCTGGCAACCACCAAACCCAGACATGTCCATTGGATTGCCAGACAGAGAAGTGAGATTCTTCACTCCAGAGAACACGTCTCCACTACTCTAGAGTGCAGTGGCGGCGTGCTTTACACCACTGCATTTGATGCTATGCATTGCACTTGGTGTTGTAAGATTTTGATGCAGCTACTCAGCCATGGAAACCCATTCCATGAAGCTCTCTACGCATTGTTGTTGTGCTAAACTGAAGGCCACATGAAGTTTGGAGGTCTGTATCTATTGACTCTGCAGACAGTCGGCGACTTATGCGCACGCTTTAGCATGCACTGACTCTGCTCTGTCATTTTACGTGGCCTACCACTTCATGGCTGAGTTGCTGTTGTTCCCAGTTGCTTCCACTTTGTTATAATACCACTCACAGTTGACCATGGAATATTAAGTAGAGAGGAAATTTCACAGTTGGACTTATTGCACAAGTGGCAACCTATCATGGTACCACACTTGAATTCACTGAGCTCCTGAGTGCGACCCATTCTTTCACAAATGTTTGTAGAAGCAGTCTGCATTCCTAGGAGCTTGATTTTATACACCTGTGGCCATGGAGGTGATTGTAACACCTGAATCCAATGATTTGGAGGGCTGTCCCAATACTTTTGGCAATATAGCATATGTTTAAAATTTCTTCAGTGAAAATGCAGCAATATTTTAAAACAAAAAAGCATGCTTGCTATAAGCTCTCATATTTGAAATCAAAATGAGATCAAAATGGAAATTTCAAAAGTAAAATCAGAAATGAGATGAGTGAACAAAGAGTTTGCTTTGATGTAGAGGAGTCTATAATTTTTACTGCATCACAATGCCATGTATGTATTTAACTGTGGTTTTTATTTTACAAGTCCTGATGTGTAAACTCCTGTACAAGCTACACTAGGCTGATTTACTACACTGAAAATAGACAGCCTTCACTCCTGCCGATGTCACTGGGACATTGTGACTTGCATATATTTATCAACCATGTCTTCTCTGCCATCACACATCCATCAGTTCACCCCTGGTTCTCTATAGTACAGTGTTTTTTTCAGTTAAACCCCACATCTGCTACACACTGCAACCTCACACTACCTCTCACAGAAAGATGATCGGTCCCACAAAGGCACCTGGTGATGAAAGTCAGGTTCAGAAGTTTAGACACATGGCAGCCAAGGGAATTCCAAACACTATGTCTGTCCTACATCAAAACCATCTTTATTGAGCTTGGATGTCATAAACATTGTGAAAATCTCCTCACCAACCAATTACATCCATGTTGAACTGGAACTGGACATGCATTAAACAAATAAACAATGTTCCCGTATTGCCTAAAACAGGGGTTCTCAAACTTTTTCAGACCAGAGATACCTTAGAGAGGTGAATATTGTTTGTGGACCCCCTTTAGAATGGACCACCAAAATAATCATATGTTATAACACTATCAGTCATTTTATGTTTTATATATATATATTACTTATACAGTTATATCACTTATTCTGCAGACACTCTTGCTATGAGCCACAAATTGAGTCCACATACCCACTTCGAGAATTATTAGTCTAAAAGAACTTACATTTCCTATCAGAAAAGTCTTAAGGTACAATGCAGTGTCCAGTTAAAGTATGGTAGGATGTATTTATGAGAAAATGCAAGAAGACCTTTTCTATAGGTATAGCATCTATATTTGTGTTGTAGTGGAGGACTGTTAACAGCATTCTCCTCTGATATGTGTCTTTGGTGGTAATTGCTGTGGTGTGTCACTGAGGACACAGGTATCCCACAGCCTCTTGTGAGTTCACTCTCTGTCTTTATTTAACACAAAAGCAAGCACCAACTGAACAAACAACTGAAAATTAAAATTCAAATTTAAACATTCTAAAATACAAATAAATGAATGACCAATGACATTACACCACTGGGGCTGCAGTCTTTTGTACAATAGTATTAAAATGACCAAAGATGAACTACCTCAAAAGGTGATAAACAGAAATGTGCACACTGCCTTTACAATTATATAACCAAAATAACCATACTTGCTCCTTTTTTATAATATTTAATTTTGGATTGATTTTTAATTGATCATTCACACCACTGCACATTAATTCAGTCAACAGATGTTCATCAGGAAACAGTCTTAAATGTTCACCTACTTAGACATTAAATCCAGTTAGTTGCAGAGTCTCTTGTGTGTGGCTTACCCCTCTTACACATTAAAGTAGTATCCAATGTGCTGACATTTTAAAACCCCTGTATCCACCTAGCTGAAAAAACTCAACTACTTGTTATACAATAAAATCTTCACTCATGAGCACATCACTCAAAAGGAACCAATAACCACAAATGGAAGCAGCACACAGCTTCAGAAATGAAATGTACTAACACTGATCAGAAAGACGGAGCAGGCCTGAATAACCTGCTGACCAGGTGCAACCAATCACCTTGTTCACAAGGTGGGGCTGCTCATTGACCCATTACACTGCCTCAGTCAATGACTGAAATGACAACATGTCATTAGTGCATAAAAATCAGACAGTTACAGATAAGAAGCAATTTCTTATAATTTTAATGGTTGCAAAAATAACTTGAATAACTTAATGATCAATATACAGTATTACTAAATACATGGTATAGTACAACAGATGCATAATACTTTAAATGTATTTTTTAAAATACACATTGCACATATAATAGATAACATATTCATTGTAATTTATCCAAAAACATTTCAAATTCTTCCCTTCAGTGTAAAGCACAATGGAATAGATACTTTGAAACGAGTTTTAAGGATTTTATTTTTGTACTAAACTTGTTTGATAACAGTGATGCACTGCTTGTACCATTAAAACGGACAAAGCAGATTATAACTTTATACCTTGATTGGTTGTGTTAAAATTATGCTCCTGTTTTTATCCATTTTGTGAAGATATGTTCCAGTGTGGTGTTACTGAAACTCTGCTAAATTAACAATTGTATTAATAATAATAATAATAATAATAAATTCTATTGTCGTAAAGCTATAGGTACACCGCTTGAGAAAGATCTTGGTAAGATGCGGTTCGACAGTAGAGTTTTGTGTTTGAGTCAGATTTAACTGTGGTGTCTAAGAAACTGCAATTATACATGCATGTTATTATTATTTCTTGGATATGTGGATATTGCTGCTTCTTTCTGAAGGACATCAACTTTAATTTTCGGTAGTAACATTTTATAATGTCGCCCGATCACTTTAGCAACAAACCCAGTATAGCATCGATGACAACAGAAGTTGCTACGGTGTCCGTATTCCCGAACCATCTGAATTTCGACTTAACTCAAGAGTAGACAGTAATGCCAAATTTTATGTCATTTATTTGAACGTATGCTTTAATATAGTCTGACAGTACAGACGCATTAGTGCTGAAGTTTGTATAAATAATCTTCGATTCGCTGTAATTACCACCGCATTTGTAATGTTTTAAAGCAGTCTAGCGAAAAAGGGGCGATGTCAAAATATTCTCAGCACGCACAAACACTAAACTTTGCCAAGTAAAAAAAAGTTTATCATCATTCTTGTATTGGCCAGAAAACCCGCGTAATGACACCGCTGCTTTTGCAATGGATCGTACAAACGATTTTTGATTTATTCACACATATACTGATGATTAAGAATGTTTTAATAACACCATTTAGTCTGACTGAGCATAATACGAATATGTAATATTAAAATGCTTAACTGAACTCAATATTAAAAAGACTACATGCTGAGAAACACTTGTTTTTTTTGTTTTCTCGGATATGAAGGCACATATGCAGTATTTACAAAAGCAATACCTACGAGGAAACGTACGCACAGCTTAGCCTTTACAAACTATAACACAGCTTTTCGTTTTAGCACTTTAGCGAGAGTTGAATTCCTGAAATAAATACGTTTAAAATGCAGAGCAAGGCGACAGGTGTGGTCTATTAATGACATTACTATAAAACATGTAATCCGGTTATGCAGTTACAGAGAACTTTGGTTCCACTTGTTGGAGTAAGAAGCCTACACATAACGCACGTATTAAACTGGAGATCACATCAGCTTTACTTAGATTGTGAAAATGTTGTGCACGTTAATACATTTATGTTACCTTCCAAAATTATGATTGCTAAAGATAAAATAAATATACATCATAGACACAAGACGATAATCCCTTACTCTTCATTTATCAGTACTTTTTAAGTAATACATTTCTCAGACTTTAACAGTTAAGTGTTTTACTTGACCCTAAATAATGACGCTCTGTAAGTTTCGTTTAGTCGAGTAAGCGATTAATTGTAAAATGTGCAAAATAATAATAATAATTAATAAACAGTACAATCTAGACCATGAATTTTTAAAGCGTGTATTATAAATTCCACTGTAGGTTAAATTCAGTATTCATGATAACGTTTCACAGTTTTTTCTTTACAGTTCAACAGTTCAAAACTGAATAGGGTACATCGCTTTCGTTTAAACCAAGCTGTCAGCCACGTGTGACTAGTTAAAATCAGTTATGTGGCAGCAAAAGCTATTAAGCATCACTAGAAGCAAAACAGCTGTAATGCAAATTAGAAGCAACAAGAGCAACACTTGAAAACGTCATTGTTGACTCTGGGTTTAAACTAACTTTTGAACGCGTAGGCAGTCATCTTGCAGAGCACAACTTTGTTTCTTTTTTCCTTTAGAGTAAGGAATGATGTTAACAGCTACAGTTTCAGAATATTTCACTGTGTTTGTGGGCTGTTTGATTTATTAATACTTTAGTTTGTTCGGTTTAGTACTTTGACACGTGAATTCAGTCGACTGGAGTAACCAGTGTAGTAATGTGCCATGCTCTGACCACGAAAAAGCTGAAGAAACACCTTCATGTTCACAGCAGGTAAGTGCGTTTTTAGTGAAATCAGATTGCTAACCCACTTTTTGTATGTCGCTGAATGTAACTGGACAGTTCAGAGTTAAATGTAAAAAAAAAAAAAAAAAAAAAAAAACTGTGCAAAACAAACCGCAGCGTGTTTATATTTATCCAGTTCCTTAAACAACTATTACAGTATATCTGAAAATGGCTGCTATACAGTAACTAAATCATAAGGATGCTTGATACTCGGTCTGCTGGTAAGCATCAGAATTTTATATTTTACACCACGACGTTCTCATGTTAAAACTGACGCTTCCAGTAGTTTACTTTACGAGCGATTAAGCACAGTTGACTGGCAGAGTACTTCTTCATTAATCTTATCGCGTGTGATGCAGCAAGAATTTTTTTTTTTTTTTTACCTTACTTTGAAACTATTTAAATTCGTTTTGTTTCGCGGTAATTCTTGCATCGATGTTAGCATTATTTCGAGTCCGATTTATTTTTATTCAAGTGGAATAAGGGAAAAGTGACATTTGCACCACCCTTCTTTTTGCAATTTATAAAATAAAAAGATTCAAGCGTGTTTGGGTAGGAGCAAGCATTTAGATTAACATTAAGGTCAAACGTATGTATTATAATAGAACACATAATTCAGTTTCATGGGTGAAGCGGTTGATGTTTAAGATTAGAATTATTAAGGGCATTGTACAAAGACAGGTTACGGTCTGAACTGTTGAATATGACAAAGGGCTTTAAATGTGGAGTCATCAACGGTGATGGGACAATCGGATGGACATTGTAGCCTTAGACAACATGGAGGCGAAGTAAAAACAACCTGTTTCATGTTGCTGGTTATTGTTCATAAAATATGACATTATAGGTAAAACTTTAAAGTTACATTTTAGTTTTAACATTTAAATTATAAACGATATCTGACACGAAATTGAACTTTTGAATACTCGTCGTAGTTAAATTAGGATTACAGACTATCCTAATATTTGTTGACCTCAATAGTCTACACCTCCTTCGCGCCCTTGGTTATAAGTATACACTGTTTTTAGGACACAACAGACAATAAAACTTAAATAATTCGCAAACCATAACCGCCCCAAAATGCACGCCCAAATTGTTTGTAACGTTTGCACATTTATGTAACTTTATTAAATTTTTGCATAAATGCTACATATTATGTATGCATATGATTTTACCAGTTATTGTGGTTTTACAGGTGTAAATATATACACTTTCGATTAATGTTTCATTGTCTGTTGCGCTTAAGTTTAACGAAAGTTTACATCCGTTTTCATCAGAAGGGGAAAACTTATATGGGAACGGTAAATATATCCCTCGCTGCAGCCTTCGCTTACTTCACTAATTTGTGAAACCTTTAAGATTATCACATTGTTAGACAAACGGTTTTTTCAGACACTGCCTGCCCACGTTAATTTCTGTAGGTACATACAGTTCAAAACACGAAAAAGTGACGGGAATAGACCCACAATAGGTGGCAGTAAAGAGACTTCTGACGCGCTGTTTTCCTGGAGCCTTTTCGTAATGGAAAGATCCCGGTTGTTCCGGCTCTCTTCTGCTACTGCTGTAAGTTCATTAAAAGTTATGTATCTCACTACACGTACTAAAGAATTAGTAATTTTTGAATCGTGTGTGTGTGTGTGTGTTTACCTGACACAAGAATTATAGCGATAATTGTAAAAATTATTAAAATAATGTAAAATTTAAAATACCTGGAAAACCGACGGCAAAACTAAAATTAAACATGTTGATTTCAAATAAACACCTATCAAGGTACTTATCAGTTATATATAAATTGTTAAATAATTATATCTTATTAAAAACTGAATGCCTCTGGTTGTATTAAGGCGGGTCTCTGATTAAAGCGCACTTCAGTGCGTTCAGTTCTTTTCTACAGCGTGTTGCTAAGGCAATGTCAACAGGAAATTATAGCATAAGACATCGCACTGCATTGTGTAAAACATTTACTTCACGTTCTGAATGTGGTTTATTCCTGGTGAAAGACGTATTTTAGAGATAATAACAGATGTTGCTTTATTCCTGCATTCATTACCAATTAACCTGCTTATCTTGGACTGGGTCATTGAGGCCCTAGAACCCATCCCCTGCAACACAGCGCAGAAGGCAGGTCATGTCATGGATGAGGATCCAAACCAATGTTGAGCACTCAGTAACACTCACACACTCACACACACACACACACACACACACACACACACACACACACACACACACACACACACACACACA
>JABJVR010000034.1:7818853-7875154 GCA_025773905.1 Chitala chitala
ACAACTATTTTGAGCTCTCACTAACACTCACACACACACACACACACACACACACACACACACACACACACACACACACACACACTCTCTTGCTCTCGCTCTCTCTCTCTCAGGGCAATTCAGAGTTGTCTGTTAACATTAACCACTCTCACCTGCTCCCAGAGTAAACCCACGCATGCACAGCAAGAATGTGCAAGCTCCCAACACACACACACAGTGTGGAGACCCTGATTCAAACCCCTGACGTTGAGTGTGTGAAGCAATGTTTATTTTAGGTCTGCTAAAATATCTACCAGAATTTACTTGACGGTGGAGCTCTCCAAGGTTCTGAAAGGTTATCTACATTAAGAGCACACAACACAAATAGTAATGCAAACTGTTAGGCATTTAGGAGACTGAGCTGTAAGAAGCATGGTCAGCTGATGTCGTCTGTGTCATGCGTTCAGTTTGGTCTTGCTTTATTGTCACCTTGTTTGTCATTGAGCACTTAGCAACTTAGCAATGCATGCCTGTCCCCCATTTTCACCCACTGCTCTGAACAATAGAACTTTTTTTTAACTAATACTGTTGTGAATCATTATGGGAACAGTGTCGAAAAACACTTTGCAGGACAGGAATGTTAACGTGCCACAAATTATAGTTTTTATTTGTTTTTACGTATCATTATGGCTCAAATGCCTTGTCTCCTGAGACAGCCGTTTTTTTTCCCCTCTTTTAAGCAGGTCCCAGTGCTCAGTGTTTTTTATATATATAAAAATATATATATATTTTTTTTTTTCTTGGTGAGTGCTGCTGATTACACATTTAAAATGCAATACTCCAGTCAAAATCCACAAGAAAGAACTCGCATATGGACCTACATGAATTATGAGGTTCCTTATTATGTAAGACTTCACGGAATTTCAACTGGAGTAACTGAGGCCTTTTTCCCCCCCCCAAGTCCTCGCATTTGTCTCAGCAAACATCCATGACTGAACTAAAATCAAAGATGACCTTCTCCCTATGGGGTCACATCTCATGTTCATAGGCAGTTAGAATGAGAGTAAACAGTTGTTTGCTTTAGAGAGAACAAACCTACAGTGTGGAGCAAACATTCTGTAGGCCACACAAGAATATTAATCTCTGGGCCAATAAGGATCTAGTATTGTAGAGATTATGTCAACATGCGAATGTTACAAACCAGGTTGCTAATGGTATTTCCCAGTGTTGTGCAGAATGAGTATATCCTTGTGGTTGTTCCTATGAGAATACTGTGGTTTGTGGTACAGATACATCTGTCCATAGCTGTGGCCACAGCTCCCTAATGTAGCGGGTCAGGGACGACTGGACCCACACAGCTCAGCAATGAGAATGTAGCCCTTCACTTAACTCACATTTAATCAATACTCACAACAGCATGAAGTGGCTTTCAAATTTCTTTTCTCCTTAATTATGCACATGAATTTATCTCTCTAGACATGTAAACCGTGGTTTTTTTTTTTTTTTTTTTTTTTTTTGTTTAAATGAGTAAAATCATTCCACATTGGTTATCAGACAGCGTGACTCATTCAGGCAAGCTGTTGTACCACTAACATTGTTACACAGCAGCACTCCCTCTCAGTGTATGTGGTGTCAGTGTTTTTTACAGCTGTGTAAAAATGCACCTCTGGCAGTGTTGCAGCAACATGGTTGCCTTAAATCTTCCTTAGGTCCCCAAAACAGCGGCTAAACTGTACATTCAAAGTAACTGCTGAAACAAGCTAGTAAACACGTGATGATGGCTGTAATAAAATTATGGTACAGCCTTTTATCAGCAAAGCTTGTGGGTATATATTAGTTTTATTGTCATTGAGTACATATACAGTACATGATACAACACAATTGGTTCTCTGCATTTAACTCATCCCCTGGGGGAGGACTGGGCAGCAGTCATTATTCTGTGCCTGGGGGAGCAAGCACTGAGTGTTTTGCTCATGGACACACCTGGTCGCTGGGGTGGAATTTGAAACGGGAGACTTCCACATCCCAGCCTCTAGTTCTACCCATTGAGCCACCAGCCTATCATCCAACCATGCATGCATATATCCATCATTATAAAATGTGTGTGTGTGTGTGTGTGTGTGTGTGTGTGTGTATACACACTTTTTTCAATAAACATGATATTCATATGCCTATACCCATGGCAGCATCTTCCTCCTTTGAGGGCTTGATTCTTATTGACTCTTTTTCTCTTTTGGCAGAAATTGTGTACTGTTGATACTCTTGACATGTACTTTTTTTTGTAGAAAAGTCCTATCATATTATAAAGACTTTGTCACAGTGTTTATGATACACAGTCATTGCTATTTGTTTGCTCTGTCAGCACATAGATGTGCTTTGAACATGTTTGCCTTGGTTAAATATATTTTAATTTTTATAATTCAAGATAATTGTCACAATTTTGAAATGGAAAATTGGTAGTTTTATAGCAGCCATAAAAGTAGTTTGTTCCGATTAGTTTTTTCATGTTAGTAGTCAAACTCTGGATACAGAACATGCAACATGTATCATCATAAGAATAGATGCCCCTACCCCTCAACCAGAAGTCCAAACATTTATCCCATTTCTGTGTTTTGCTAATGTTCCTTGTACAACCTGCAGATATCTAAAACTCAAAAAAGGTTTCCAGATACTGAGAGCCTGTGGTAAGTGTGCTTTCCTAGTTGACTATAACTGCTGTAAATGTAAAAAAACAGTAAACTCTTCATAATGCATTATGATAACATAATTGCTTAACTTGTCACCAGTACTGAATCTGTATTGTGTTTCCTCATAATGATAGTTTTGGATACATTTTTGTGTTATCCATTTATAGTCCTTGTTGTTTTAGTGACTTCTTGTTTAAAGGGTACTCTAGCAGACTCCTGTTTCAGGACTTGACCAGAAAACCTTAGCGATAAGAGTCCATCACTAAATTTATTGCTTGGGTAAGAATTTTTACTGCACATCACCAGCTCTAGCTTATGACAATTGCCAAAATACTTGGATTTTCTAGTTTTCATTAAACAGATTATATCCTTTCACTTGCTTGAGAGTCACAAATGATAACAAAGCATGTGTGTATGTATTTGTTGCCAGGGGTTGTAGTTAAGGTTGATACTCAAAACTAAAGTAAAGTAGCGATCCTAAACTTGGCAAAAGGCTAACCCAGTTATCATTAATACATTATTTTTTTCTCGTGAATGAACAACAAATCATTAACACATGGCAGAAAGTGAGCCAAACAAATCTCAATATACCCCTAAAGGCTTAGTACTTATGTCCCCTTTTAGCAATAATTTATTTCCCAGAAAAAATACAGGTTTACAGTATTTACATATTTTAAGAAAATAGGTAACGAGCCTGACGTTGTAGGTCAAACCGAGTGTGGACTGTTACACTGTCGAACAGGGTATTAATGAAGAAAATCACGTCCTCTCTCCGCAGTCCACTGTCATTATTCCGTTTTGCGTCGTTTAACAGCGCAGTAAACAAAGGACGTTATACGGTCAACGTTAAAATGAAACCGCATGTGATTGATGAAAGAGTGTTTTTATTAAACCGCATTTTCATTAAACCCCTGAGTACTAAGTGCATGCGTCCATTTTAAGGAGGTGTATACAAAATCGGAAAGCTTTTGCATGGTACCGTGCCGTAACAACAGGATATCGGCTTCGGCTCCTTTAAGTAGCAAATTTACCTGGACACCCGACAAAGATCTGACAAACAAGGTAATCAAACCTTTATATATAGTACGATAAAATCGCATTTAGTACCTTTTTCCAGATCGCATTTTCTATCCCGCCCCTCTCTTCCACATTTTAAAGGAGTTACCAGGAGAAAAGCAAACAGCATCCAACTAGGCTACTACTCAGTTTCGGATACATCTCAATTGCAATATGCTGACCGTTCAAGACACTCGGCATTGACATATTCAGCACAGCAGCTATGCACTCGATATCGATATATAAATAACGCATCTGCATATACACCACTTAATTCGAAACCATTCTTGGAAATTAAGCACTGTATTCCGGTGTGTTACTGCCACGCTAACTTTTTCATCAGGCGATACGTATTGGTTTGCCATTAGAGGACTTGTCCTTGAAATGTTGGTAACATTGAGGTGTTTCCAGAAACGGGCCCTGAATAAAATATATTATTTAGTTTCTTAACAGAAGATGTATTCTATTTAATTCTTACCTCGTGAATTGTAGACCACATTAGGTTGTATCGGAATGAAGCTGGATCTGTGATCTGGAGGTTGAAGTATCACTTTCTTGCATGTAACAAGAGCCGGCACCATGTACTTGTTCTCGCTCAGCAGAGGAATACCGGTACCTTTCTTTGGCGACGCGAAATTATTCATGCTGTCTTAAGTAAAAACACATAATGCATGAGGTCACCTAAACTGAACCTCGTTTAGAATCTATTTGTGACGCTGTCCCATATTGCAAATTAATTACAGGGTGCTAACTAAATAATTTTCTCCAATCTTGGAGAAGTCGCACTTTATAGAAAAGACCATCTGCTTGAAATGTGCCATTCGTGTAACGGGATACTTAGAGATTCCTGCATTTTAACAAAGGACATGGAAATTAAGAGATGCCGATGTCGCGTACAGTGATGCGACTCTTCTGTCTTAGACTGGTCAACATCGTAGCCCGCTGTATCCAAGTAAAAAGAAAAGTGGTGTTACTGCGTGTAACAGTCTGACTCAAAAGCGCAGAAGTACTGTGATTGTACAAATACTCCCATGTCATGGTAAATGCGCAAAGTTTTTCATTGTGCTTATTATTCAAGTGGTTGCTGCTTATATTAACATTATTCTTTTAACTACGTAAGAAATAAAATGTTTTTGTTACTAAAACTATTGCCTCGATGTAACAGTTGCAGTAATCAATCCTATGTAATAATTATGTTAAACATTTAACACAAGATTTAGCACAAAGGATCTGGTTAATAAAACACTGGAATTATTACGGATCAAAGCAGGTCTTGTCTGAAATTTTTAAAAATAGCTTATGGAAAGTCAGAGGAGCTTAAAACAGGATACAAAAGTTGCAACTACAGCAAAGGAAGAAAAGGCTTGTCCCCTTTAAATAGATGTATGTTTGTTTGTTTACTGAAGGCGCTCCAGAATTCAATCAGGGCATTTTTCACAAGAGACAGGAAGCCCGTGGGGACCACGAGAGGGAGAGTGGAGGCTCCCGCCTTGTTAAAGACATCTCCCATCCCCGGCGCTTGGCTCCAACTTGCCTGAAATGCGATGCTGTTGCTTTTCAGCAAAGCCCTTCTTTTCTGCAGGACTGCAATAGGAGCCTAGCCGGCTCTGCGTGCGAGCGAGGCGGGCGGGGATCGCGCCACGAAGCCCAGCTGCTCTTCACTCCTCTCCCTCCTTCCTCCGCTGTCCCTCAGCACTCTCTGCGGAGCAGACTCCAGCCACCGACTGTAAGAGTGGAAGAGGAACGGCCGAGGAGCGTCGCGCAGCTGCCCCGAAGGAAGGCAAGGCGACAAGCAAACGTTTGTCCTTGAAACTGCACCAGAAAAAGAGAAAGAAAACAACTCTTGGAAGGCACAGAGAAGCCGGGTAAGTAACGTGCTTTTTTAGACGGCTGTACTGACAGCAGGGAGTTTGGGGAACCTGCTGCTTGGAGACGAGTTGCCAAGCAGAGGGATGGGGCTCGTCGTCAGTTGTATCCTGAAATCTCGTGGTTCTGTTTAGATGCCTAATGCTTTGTGACAGGGGATTATACAACAGGCAACATGCCGTATGCTTCACCATGGACTGCCAAAGTGGTGTGAAAGTCCCTTTTTCCTCTGTTTTACAACAAAGCAGTTTTGTAACATGCATATAAATACATTTTTTAACTTAATATCAATTCAAAGGTATTGACCAGTAGGATGAGTAATGTGTTCTCCCTGTTTTTATGTTTTGTTAAATGGCACATGGATAAGTAACCCATGTTTATAATGGTTATGGTTTTGCCAACAACCTCTTCATCTGAAAGTGTAATAACAGTTTAATTGGAAACTGTGTGACTCAGTGGTTGCTTGCATTTCTGAGACTTAGGAAGATAGCTGTCAGAATAATCGATTTGTCATTAACTGTACTTAAGCATGCAACCATGTACTTAAGCATGCAACCACACGCATGTTAATTTCCTGATGTGACAGGCATCGCTCCCAGGAGAGAACATCATACAGTCTTGCTCAAATATTTGTATAAACATTTCATATTTGGATTTGAATGATTTGGAAAATAGTACGTTTTCCCAACAGTAGTAGGGTTTAGATTTATTTATTTATTTTTTTTGCCGGGAAATACAGGCCGCATGTTCAATTATGAAAATGATCAGTGGTCTCACTGGCCCAGCGGGCCGTAGAGCGTTGTTACACTGTTCTACTGATCTGAATATGGGAAGCGAATGGGCTGTGAATGCAAACATCTTCGCTGGGTCACAACACAGGAGCGGCAGCGTGCTCTTGCCAACACGTGAGGATTTCTCTCGTTGCCCTTATGGCGGAATGCTCTCTCCATGGACGTGTATCCCTCAAAAGCTTAGGGAGTGTACTCCATTGATGAATGCGTGAAATTCCACATTCACATTTTTGTGTGCATGATAAAACATGTAACCATGGAATCGACACCTTCAAAGTGTTAAGGTCAGTGATGCTGTGAACGACACCGCTAAGGTTCTTTAGGCGTGGCAGTCTGACACGACATTACTTTTAGTTGAGGCTTGTTTGGAAAATTGCAGATAACAGAATTTCGATTATTACACCACAAACGGCAGTAGGTTGGTACTGAGCATGAGAAAAGGACGTGCAAAGTTTTGGAAGTAAATGAGTTTTCGCTGTTTAAAACATTTTACATATTATTGTAATATGTTCATGAAATCTGAGCACATTCTGCATTACTGCATTGCTAAAATAATTTTGTGAAGTTTGACATGTACACGGAATGTACTTTGAAACATTTTATATTAATAAAGTAAGTTATATATTTTTTAATAGCTGATGATGCATTGTATGTGTGATGTGTTGTCACATTGGCCAGGGTGTCCTGCTCCCTGTGCCCTATGCTGCCTGGGACAGGCTTTGGGGCCCCTGCTGCCCTGCTCAGTATAAGTGGTTAGAAGGTAAAAGAGGAGCCCTAATATACAAGGGAAGTACATAAGTAGCACATGAGTTCAGGAAACTGGGAGGTTGCATGTTGAAATCTATCGTATGTGGGGTACCTATAGGAAGCCAGTTATGAAACGTTAAGAATTATAATGAAAGCCATTTAAGTAATAACTTACTGTCTGTGCTTTTA
This sequence comes from Chitala chitala, assembly GCA_025773905.1. Classification (NCBI taxonomy): domain Eukaryota; kingdom Metazoa; phylum Chordata; class Actinopteri; order Osteoglossiformes; family Notopteridae; genus Chitala; species Chitala chitala. Next base: position 7,826,169 of record JABJVR010000034.1, read on the forward strand.
ATAATGAAGTTGGCTGTACAGCCTACCTCACTTCTTTGTAGCATCTTGTTTTCGTGTTTGAGATTGTTGTATAACTGGATTCCTTCCTTATGTGTTTGTAAATGTTGGTAAGGCATTCTTTTAGTAGTAAAACATTTTTTTAGTTAGATATAGGCAAGTAAGTTTAACATTTAAGCACAGTAAAATCTACAGATAATTACAGAGTCATTTCAGTTTGTGTACATTTTTTTTTTTTTTAGAGTCTGTGTTCTCTAAATTATGTTCCGTGGTGCCAAAGCAAATGTTTAAAACTCACAAATAAATGTAAATGCCACATATTTCAGCAAAATCTAGTATATTTAAATTTAGACTTGAGTTGTGAATATTCGGTTTTTGCATTTAATACTTTTACTCCTTAAATTTACTTCTTAAGGCCAAACCATAAAGTTTGGTTATCTATGTATGTAACATTTTGTATGTACTGCAGCCAATAAAGATAAATTTGAACCTTATTGAAAACAAGTTTACATCTGTTAAAATCACCAAACTATTTAAATATTGGTATTGTTCATTTTTATATTTATAAATCGTTGTCCAAGTGTAACTTAAAGTTGTGCTATTTCTGTTTTGCCATCATGTTACCTTAGAGTGGTATCTCTGGTGAGTGACACAATACTGCCTTTTACCAACTGACAAACTGCAAACAGTTTAGCAATTTTTAATTCTGTGTATAATGTACATCTAGACTTGGAACAAAAATCTCAACATTATTTTTGTGATTTCCTTGTATTTGTCTATCCATTTGTTTAATTACTTTTTCTGGCATTTACCTCAGCAGAGTAAAGCCGTATTTAATATCTCTGAGTTCACTATACAAAATCGCATAAGATGACAGTTTTTGTTAATATTTTTAGACGTTTGTTATTTTACTTTTCTGTATTTAGCTAGTCATGCCCAACTATCATCTTGCCAATATACATTTACTTCATTTGCTCATGGAACAGTGTGTTGCAGTCATTACATGGGTGAAAGGTAAAGTATAGTGCTTATAACCTCAAACCTTCAATACTTTGTCAGTCTCTGTAACAATGTTGAAAGATTTTGTAGTATAGGTATTCTTTTTATAGGTAGGAACTGAACTTCTGAAACTCAAAGGTTTACCAAATATTTACCCACTTTTAAGACACTAGCTGAAAAGGGTCTAAAATTTGAATCTGTTCATTGCATCTTCCATGGCCAGAGTAGCCAAGAAACAATGGCTTCACAGCCCCTGATGTCAACTCAGGGTAACACTGTGTATGAACATTTGTGGGTACTGGCAAACCATTATCAAGACACAGTTGGGGGGGGGGGGGGGGTTTATCGGCTTCAGTCGAACATGGTGTGCATGTGACTGACTGCCTGGTTCTGTACACATGAGACTGACCAGGTCAGCCTGCAAACCACTGTCATCCACGGACCACTGTTTGACAACTACAACTTTGGATAAACTTGTTTGTGAAATAAACTCGTGGTAACATTGATTGTGATGTTTAAGCAGAAATTGCCAGTGACCCAAGATATGTGTTGCTGTGTAATCTGCATGTCCTGCATCTGTTCCTCTGTCTGCCAGTGAATAGAGCCTTTTAATTCTGCCTAATGTGAATCCTCAGGACATGAGGTCAAACACTCATATTGTGTGAAGTGAGCGCTGCCGATTCTGAGATGGTTTCAAAAACAGGACTTCCAAAAGAGGCTGATATATAAGAGCGTGTATGGGGGCAGACTCTGACTGTTTTGAATTTAATAGCTTGGTGTCTTGAGCTCTTACAATGTGTAACGCAGCAAATGGAAGGACAGCAAATACAATATTGCCATGTTTTTAATTTTGTGGAGGTGTGTATACAATATTCTTAGTGTTTTTACTCAGCTTATTCATTGGAATTTACAAGATGGCTGCTCTGTTTTTGTTCATACAAGTTTGACCAGACTATCTAGCCATGACTCTGCAGTCAAGTAGAGGACTTAAACCTCTTTAAGGGATTCTTATTCAGTTAGCCTTTTACCACTTTTAGTAGATGTACAGTAATTATTTCTAGTTTTCAGGTTAATTATCTGTTAAAATATTTTTTTATTTGTCAAAATAAAAGGGCATTAATTTATACTGTTTGTATCGTACACTTTCTTTGCTGCCCGTGGGTTTTGAATTCATTCATTTTACAGTACATTGTTATAAGCTACTATCCCCTCCCTCCCCTATTTTCAAAATTGGACAGTTGACACCGAACGATTACCTAGCCGTATGCCTTTCTCATAAGGCATGTCTATGGTATTGCTCCCGTTAGCAGCAAAAGGCATTCGTTTTGGCTGAAATTCCCTTCTAGTTGCAGCAAGCTCGCCAGCCTGATATGCAAAGCAGGTTTTGTTTAGCCGTGTAAATGGAAATTGCTAATCAATTTTTCCCGCTTATTTCATGGCTCGTGGTTCCTAGCCCACCCCGCCAGCTGGTTAATCATGCACAAGCTGAACACTTCATTACCCAGGACATGTTTGCCCCTTGGTGCTTTCCCGCTGGTAAATTACTTCCTTCTATTTATACAGGTAGGGCAGGTCAGAGGTCCCCGGGTTGAAAAAAGGCAGAGGAGATGATATTAATATATGGCCAGTCTTTTCCAGATCACAGCTTCTGCAAAAACCGGCAAACATTCAGGATTTTGTGAGGGGAAAAATGTACTGGGAGCGAGGGAGGGGGGGAGGGGATGAGTGGTGCAGATAGGCCGCACGCTCCTGTGCTTCCAACACAAGCTCAGTTGTTCTCTTCCCTCTTATGAATAATTAGATTCTCCTTCTGACTTTGTTTCTCTTTCAGAGTGATTGGTTTTCATTTTACCTGATTTCAGAGCAAGGGTCATCTTGCCAACTGGAATCTTTTCTGTGAAAGCTTCCAGACACACTCAGGGATTGTTCATTTCTTTGTAATAAAACGCAGAGTGTAATACATATATCTGTTGGTGTTGTTGTTAATAATAATAATAATAATATTATTATTAATGCCATGGCTGTAGTCCCAAAGTAAAATGTTTTATTAAGTTTAACACATGCATGTGAGAGGATATAAAATCAAATGACAGAAAAAAAACAGCCATTAATATGAATCGGTCCGAATTGGTTTTAAGTGTACAAGTGCACGTCACCTCCTCCGAAGCTGCACCGCTGGCTCAGATAAACGGCTGGATAAGAGTCGGGATCAGACGTCCATCATGACTTTGGGCCTGTTCTGACAGAGCTGCCACGGGTGACCAAGCTAGAGCAACAGCCCAGGACACGGGTGGAGCGGGGACGTGTCGAAGATATCGGAAGGGGGCGCCGTGCCGTTTGCTCTTGTGCCTGTGTGCCAGCGGGCACTAGCTACAGAGCCTGCAGCTGCTTCACAGATGGCATGCCTCCCCCTCACCCCCCCATTGGCCCGTCGACATTGCTGCATCGCCGTGCCGCTCAAACCCACTCCCAAGATCAGCATCCCCCATCCTAAAAATACCCCGCACCCGTCATCTCGCCGGCCCTGATCTTGTGGCATCTGATTTCGACTTGAGAGCCCTTTTCGTTTGGGCTAAGACATTCCTGACTTAATTCAATAAATGTCTCGGTGGCCCTGGGCCGCGTGTCATATTTTCCGTTCTCCCGCCCTATCGGCGTGCAGGGTGACAGCATCTGCTTGCTCTTGGCTGAAGCCTCTGTATCACATCACGGGCGGGTGTTTTCATTGAAACGGGAGCGTGTCTGTCACGTGTATTTGCATATAAATATCCACATACACTTACTTAAAAGGTCGCTGGGGAGGAAGGGCCACATTCATGACCCCCCTCCCCTTTTTTTGTCCCCTCCTGTTCCCAGGGTTGTAATGTCACCATTGACACCAGTTAATAGATGATTATATCATCTTAAAAGGTTTGATCCACTCAGCGTACTTGAGAACATCCGGGCCCGCTGAGCAAGGAATGTTCTAGAAAGAAAGGTCTTTGATTTCCAGTGCTATATGGGGAAGATGGCTCATGCAGATTTTCAACTGTGTCCAGCGTTCCTCTCCCTTACTTTCATGTGTGAGATTACCGACGCGGTCCAGCGGCAGAGTTCTACTCTTGTTCTGAATCGTGTCTTCTGATCGGGCCCCGATGGTGTCGCTTCACATCCTCCGCATGTTGCTGACCTGTTTTCTGGAGCTCCAGTTGACCCAGTTCGAGCTCCTGTTTAACCCACAAACTTGCCATTTGTGCACATTCAGATGCTGAGCTGACCAGAGATGGGGAATATTTCTGATGATCTGGCATATGGCATTGTAGTGTGTACGTTGTGTGATGTTTCGTTTAAAAATTGAAAGTGAGAATTTATTATTGAAAGTCGCAGTTTTATATTTTCAGATTATAGACTAATTGTTGTTTCTGAAAATGGCCTGATGCAGATGTTGGTGGGTGGCCTGTGCTGCTGTATCAGTGCCTGTTTTCCTGCACAGCTCTTCAGTTAAAAATTTCAAAAATAACTTATTTCCCTTAAACTGGTCATTGACTTTATTTGCAGCCTACATCCGGATGGTTAGTCACACCCATCTGAAATCGGCAGCATGGATTAGAAGGCAGAAAAAGGTCATAAAACATGTTCTCTGTGTGCCTGGGTTACTTACTGGTCTTACCTATTCTGTCCTGTTAGGCGGACCTTCTTCTTGACAGGCTGCTGGTGCTGTTTGACACGCCGTGTGGTTTGATGCGCTCATACTCCGATGTGCTGGATCTGACCAGTCCCTCAGTTTTTTTTTGTTACAATGTAACATCACAAGTCAATTAAGTATGTTAATTCCTGTGAACATCAGAAGGAACTCAACACCCACTGATCCAAAATCATGCCAGGCTAGCCAATTTGAAAAATGTAAAATAATAAAAATATAAATAAATATTTAAATATTAAAATAAAATAATAAAATAATAAAACAACCTGTCCTTTACATATAAAATAGATCTGACTGTTTTAATAATTTATTGGCATTGAAAATATTTTGTTATTTATCGGACATACAAGGCAGAGCTGGGGGAGGTTGTTTAACTCTGGCTGTGGGTGGAGAGACAGTTGAGGAAGAAACACTGTAAAACATGCTTTATACACACACACATGCATGAGGTTCAGACCTGCGTGACAAGTAGCATAACTGCTCAGAGAAGGACAGGGAGAAACACGGCAGGTTTAGTATATGGAGAGGTTAAGCGCTCACAGTGAAGCGGTGCGTTACCTCTGACGTTGCGTTTGTGTGTCCTGCTATAATGCCTTTAAAGCAATACGCATAGATAAAATAAACACGGAGTGTAATTTAATTAGAGTTGCACTCTGCATGTTGCAGGCTCCGTCTGTCTACGACATATACAAACACTCGCACGCGCACACACGCGCGCGCAAGAGAGGCTGCATTCAGCCAAGCAAGGACGGGAAAAAAAAACGTGCAGAGTTGACTGAACTGCTGATTCCAGTGCGTGCCAACAAGGCCTTCTTTATGATTATTATTTCGCAGGGAGCGATGTGGAGAGCCGCTAGTCCTTTGAGGCTGCCCAAGCAGAAAGGGCAAACATATTTATAGCAAACTGAATCACTCTGCAACAAATGCACAACAAGCCCTCCCTGTGCTATTTCAATGCTCTGAAGTACAATTACAGCAAAGCCCCATGCAAATTAGGCTCTCAGTCATTTGGACTTGGCACCGCCGCGGCCCCTTTTATTGGTGCTTTTCTGCAGGACCGGCGGGGGCGGAGCGGAGGGAACAGGTGGCGAAAAAATGCTTAAGAGCCTGCTTTCGCCGCTCCTGTCCAGCTGTTTGTTCTGCTCTTTGTGTCAGCGAAATGACACGATGGCGGCTCAGAGAGACGCGGCCGTGCCAGTGCAGCTTTAACTAAGAATATGTAATGCTTTTGTGCAGAAATATTTATTTATTTATTTATTTGGCAGTGTTGGTGATGCCAAATGACTGGCTGAAAACTGTCGTCACACAAGCTGTTTGTCAGCACTGAACTTTAGGACGACCAAACAGGGAATAGTGTAAGAAATTTGTGTGAACTCTTCAAGGAATCTTCAGTTCAAGCCAGATGACAAATCCAAAGCTTCAGGTGGCCCAGTGGCTACAGAAGTTAATTGCAGACAAGTGCCTTGTCATTAGACTCAGAATATAACATTAAGTGCAAAGCGTTTTGGAATAAAAGGTTTGTAGGGGGTAGAGTGTATTTCTTTGCTGTTCAGTAGGGATAAAATTTGTTCAAAATAATTATGAACAAAACCTTATTGTCTTTTAAACATCCGGTATTTATATGATATTTCAATTAAAAACTCAGTGGAACAGCTGAATGTTCAAACGTTTTCTGCAACTGTTAGTCTGAACTAACTGCAGCTGATAGTACATCATGATGTGTATGCTTATATAATGTGCTTATGTTAAATGCTTGCACATTAGTAATGTAATGTTCCTCCACTGACCACATGATAATGCTCAGATTTACACTTAGTATTATTTATATGTAACTACTGATGTGTCAGTACACTTTAGCACATTAGGTTATAATTCATCTTGCACAAAAAATGAGTACATGTAGCTATTTCATCTGTGTCTCATTTATACCTGTCTGATCAAAAAAGCAAAGAATTCTCAAAAACACCAATGTATTCATGTATTTTAAGTGCACTGTATTTTGTTTTCATTTAATTATACACCTTTCAGCTGTTGAATATATTATGTTTTCATTAAACTCCGCTTTTTTCAGCAGGTTAATGCATATTTATTAATTTTTTTAATTGACGCTGTTTTCTCATTGTGTTTTTGACAGGCTAATTGGTGTTTGTGTTAGCTGTTCCCTGTGCAGCTATAGTGTCAGGGAGCTAACTTCAACTAACTACTCCTTGATTTCCAGAAACACGAAATTCCCTCAGCGTTCTGTGTCTTTGCCATGCGTCACATCTGGGACGTGTCGTGCCGAAACCAGAACAATCCAAACGAGGGACAAGAATAGGAACAATGTGAAGTGCTCCGAACGCTGCAAGCGTTCAGCCTTCCCCCCACAGGTGGTCAGTGTCACACTGAGCTGTCTGCCTAGTTTAAAACTGTCAAAAAACTCAGCTGCTTCCCCTTTGTTATCTGGGTTCAGTGTGTGAAGCTGGGCAGGCGGTATGTAGAAAGCGTGTCCTGTGTTTTTACGAACAGTAGGCCTCACACGGAGCCTGTTGTTAGGGTGTTTCTGTTTGTTGCCCTGCCTCCTATGTCACATGTTGTGTCTTGCACTTCAGCAGGACATCTCTGGGGGAGGAGACTGGGAACTCATAGGGTGACATCATGGGACAGTCCCTACCCTCAGCTTGTGACATAACTGTTTAATGCCCACACGTCCGTCTCTGTATCATTCTCAACTGTTTGGCATGATTATTTTTCTACTTCTTTCCCCTAAGCTAAAACCTCGTTATGTTTCCTCCGAGCTCTGCTACAGTATTCCAGCTGCATGCAGCTGAGCAGCGTGCAGGACCTGACAATGAAGTGCTGCGTAGCACCGCATAAGCAGAGACTGGCCGCTGGTACTCAGGTGTTTGTCCCGTGTTTTCTGTCAAGGGAAGTTACTTTTGGACTGCTTTCCACTTTTAGAAAAGTCAAGTCAGCAATAATTTTGATTGCGCTGGCCTTTTTCTGTATGAATTTGGTAATTGTTATTTTTTTCCATGAACTCGAGGGGGTTGGGGGGGTCACGTTAGACTGTCACCTGCTCAGACACGTTGCTTTGGGGTGGAAACGGCAGCATGAGGCCAGCGATTCGAATGAGCTAAAGGAGATGAAGTGTGTCTCACTTTCTGGTGATGATAATAGTGAAGTGTTTGCACCCGGCGTCTTCTGCTTTTTAAAGCCTTCCTCAGAAAAGCTGGCTCTGCATGTACATTTGTGTATGTGCAAGAGTGTATTTATTTGCTTCATAAAAAATATTTACCAAATTTCTATAAGAAACGATACAGAAAATTACTAAAAACTGCAAAAAAAAAAAAAAAAAAAAACTGAAGAAAAACATTGAATACGACAACATTCAGTTTGTTAGCCGTTAAGTATAACGCTGTTATTATTTCACATCATCTAAATTGTACGTTTTTATGGCACAGCTTTCTAAAAATTATAGCAATGCTTAATGATGTCTTGGTAAAATTACTGTTCTAATAATTGCATTGATTTATCTGAAAACATAATTCCACACATCATTAACGCTGATGTGAAATATAGTCCCAGTAATACTGTGATGCTACGCTGATTGAGAAGTCAACTTCTACCATCATTCATGCACTGTGAAAACAGAATCTGTGCTGGTAACCAACAGTCCTCTGAAACCCAATATGGTCGGTACCAGAGCAGCTTCACGGTGGAGTTGCAGAGCTCACAGAACCGCCCTATCAGGTCAGGTCAGCTAAAGGCTGTGCCATCATCTCTTTTTGTTTTCCTTGCTCATTTTTCCACACCTCAGGATAAAACAGGCCGCACCCATGTGACAGATAGGGGATTTTCCACCAGTCCAGTTCATACTGGTCATGCTGTGCAGATATGCCACAGCGTTTTTGAGGTTTATGCTTTCTTTTTTTTTTTTTTAAACATATCTTCTTCACATCAGCAGTTGCATAGCAAAGAAGTGCTTACTCCAGTTTTCCCTCTCCCCCCCCCCCCTTCACACAACCCCCCCGCTGGACAGACGGTGACAGCGATGCCATGCCTGACACAGGCTTTTTCCTTAATCCGCACAGAGGGCTGTGGGCAGAGTCAGCGGCAGGTTAGGACTCACCAAGCGGAAACCTGGGAGATAGTGGTCAGACATGTGAGAAGCAGGATTACAGGTTGATAAACTCCCACCTGCAGCAGGGCTCTTGCTGAGAGCCGCAGAGAGGCTGGACACATTCCCAGGGCCCTCCTGGACAAAATCACATTTTTATGAACATTCTGAACCAACATCATTGAGGTGTTTTCAACTGCTGTTATTTGAATCGCTGTGCCAATTGACTCATTTAATTTTCACTTTGTGAATGTATATTTTATTAACACTATTAACCAAAATCTTTCACTCTAGAATTCTTCTTATTTGTGCAGTTGCTCAAAATCCTGAAAGTTCAGGAATAGTGTAAGATAAAAATTAAGTTTATGGTTTTCATGAGATTCACATTGTAAGAAGTACAAGACCTTCTAGAACTGACTGTTGGGTTTGCTGGTGGTTAACCTAAAGACTCTTCTTCTTTTGGCTGTTTTCTGCTGCTTCCCCTGTCACCCCAACCTCTTTTATGTCCTCCCTCACTACGTCCATCAACCTCCTCTTTGGCCCTCCTCTTCTCCTCCTGTCTGGCAGCTCCATCCTCAGCATTCTTCTCCTTATATACTCTGCATCCCTCCTCTGCACGTGTCCAAACCATCTAAGTCTCACGTCTCTCACTTTGTCTCCAAACCGTCCTACCTGTGCTGTCCCCCTAATATGCTCGTTCTTTAATCCTGTCCAATCTCATCATTCCCAGTGAAAACCTCAGCATCTTCAACTCTGCTACCTCCAACTCTGCCACTGTCTCCAGCCCATATAACATAGCTGGTCTCACTACCGTCCTGTAAACCTTCACTTTCACTCTTGTTGCTATTTTTCTATTGCAGATCATTCCTGACACTCTTCTTCACCCACTCCATCCTGCCTGTACTCTCTTCGTCACTTTTCTACTACACTCCCCATTACTTTGAAGTATTAACCCTAAGTATTTAAACTCGTTCACCTTCGCTACCTCCGTTCCTTGCAACTGCACCATTCCTCCACTCTCTCTCTCATTTACACACGTACTCTGTCTTGCTCCTACTGACTAACATTCCCCTTCTCTCCAGTGCATACCTCCACCTCTCCAGGTTCATTTCCGCCTGTTCTGTACTTTCGCTACAGATCATGATGTCGTCCGCAAACATCATAGTCCATGGAGACTCCTGTCTGACCTCATCCGTCAGCCTGTCCATCACCATTGTAAATAAGAAGGGGCTGAGAGCTGATCCTTGATGCAATCCCACATCTACTTTGAACCAGTCTGTCATTCCTACTGCACACCTCACTGCTGTCATGCTGTCCTCATACACATGCTGTACCACCCTCACATACTTCTCCGCTACTCCTGACTTCCTCATACAGTACTACAGCTCCTCTCTTGGCACTCTGTCATATGCTTTTTCTAAATCCACAAACACACAGTGCAACTCCTTCTGACGTTCTCTGTACTTCTCCATCAACATTCTCAAACTAATCATTGCATCTGTGGTGCTTTTTCTTGTCATGAACCCATATTGCTGCTCACTAATCATCACCTCACATCTCAACCTAGCTTCCACTACTCTTTCCTATAGCTTCATAGTGTGTCTGATCAACTTTTTGCCTCTGTAGTTGCTACAGCTCTGTGCATCTCCCTTTTTCTTGAATATCGGAACCAGTACACTTTTTATCCACTCATCAGGCATCCTCTCACTTTTCAAAATGTTATTAAACTATCTGGTTAACTACTCCACTGCTGCCTATCTGGGCCAACTGCCTTTCCATTTGTCATCCTCTTTATAGCTTTTTGCACTTCATCCTTACTAATCCACCTCACTTTCTGATTCATTGTGTCTACCTCATTTAATCTACCCTTTCTACCATTACCATTACTTCATTCATCAGCTCCATGAAGTTCTCTTTTTTTACCTACTCAATAGACTCTCCTCACTTGTTAACACCTTTCCTTCTGCATCCTTTAACATCCTAACATGTAGAATATCTTTTCTAACTCAATCCCTTTGTCTGGCCAGTCAGTACGAGTCCCTTTCTTCTTCCTTAGTGTTCAACTTCTCATACAACTCATTATATGCCTTTTCCGTAGCCTTCGCCACCTCTCTCTTTGCCTTGTTCCATGTTTCCTTGTACTCCTGCTTACTGATCTCATCTCTCCTACTATCCCAATTCTTTTTTGCCTGCCTCTTTTCCTTTATGCTTTCCTGGACTTCCTCATTCCACCACCAAGTCTCTTTGTCTCCCTTTCTCTGTCCAGATGTCATGCCTAATATCTTCCTAGCCATCTCCCTCACCACTCTTGCAGTAGTTTCCCAGTCATCCTGTACCTCTTTGTGTTCACCCAGCATCTGGCTCACCTCCTCCCTGAATTTCACAAAAAGGGCTTCCTCTTTCAGTTTCCACCATCTGATCCTTGATTCAGTCCTCCCCCTCTTTCTCTTCCTATCCTCCAAGGTCATCTTACAGACTACCATACGATGCTGTCTAGCTATGCTTTCCCCTGTCACCACCTTACAGTCCTTAATCTCTTTGAAGTTGCCTCTCCTACATAGAACATAATCGACCTGCGTGCACCTTCCCCCACTCTTATAGGTCACCCTATGCTTCTCTCTCTTCTTGAAATATATATTCACCACTGCCATTTCCATCCTTTTTGCAAAATCTATCACCATCTGCCCTTCCGCATTCCTCTCCTTGACACCGTACCTACCCATCACCTCCTCATCACCTCTGTTACCTTCCCCAACATGTCCATTAAAATCTGCTCCTATCACTACTGTTTCTTCCTTTGGTACACCCTCCACCATTTCATCTAACTTTTCCCCTTCAATTTCAAGTTTCACACTAATCATCCTATCAGATACTCTCCACTTCCATTACACTCTTACTATACTCTTTCTTCAGCATTATCCCTACACCATTTCTTTTCCTATCCACACCATGGTAGAACAGTTTGAACCCACCTCCAATGTTCCTGGCTTTACTGTCTTTCCACTTTGTTTCTTGGACACACAGTATATCAACCTTTTTCTGCTCTATCATGTCAGCCAGCTCTCTCCCTTTACCTGTCACAGCACCTACATTCAGGGTTCCTACCTTCACCTCCACACTCTTTTGCTTCCTCTTCTCCTGCTTCTTCTGGACATGCCTTCCCCCTCTCTTTCTCCTCCTTTGCCCAACAGCAGCCCAATTTCCCCCAGTACCCTGTTGGTCAACAGTACTGATGGCGGTCATTGGTGACCTGGGCCTCAACCAATCCGCTATGGAAAATTTGTTTGTGAATCGCACATTTGATTTGGCACAGGTTTTACAGCCCATTTATCTGGACTTGGGATCAGCACCTTGGTGGCTGAATTCCACCTTAGTGGCTGGGTTGGTGACTAACCTAAAGATAAATCTCAAAAAACAGTTTGCTTTTCAGGAAACTGCATACATGCTATTCTCTCTCAATTAGCTGAGCTTGTGGTGTTTTTTGGAGTGCTGCTCAACCCATTTTCGGTCAATTACTCTTCCTGGACTCCCAGTGGAATTTCTTGATGCATTTATGCTGAAGAAAATATGAGCAAAAACATGACTGTTCAAGCGCTGAGGGTCAGGGTGTCGGACAGACTTGTGCTATGGAGAAGTGACAGTAAATTTGATGGGGGGGGAGGGGTTGGTTATGTCAAAGAAATAGAAAGTAAGGGAACTGACAGGCAGAATTAACTTGTGGGTTGCCACGTTTGATGACAAGAACACAATGAAGAGAGAGAAAATCACACATAGTTAATCGAGCTTATGTCCAGGCGCTACAATGGGAAACAAGGAGGCAAATGAGTAAAGAAATGAACTGGGGGGTGTGTGGAGCTAGTTGTTAACAGAAGTTGATGCCTGACTCTCTCGCTTCTTGAGATGGATAACTCGTCCTCCTCCCCTCCCTTAACAGGAGCTGCAGGCCACAATGAAACAACAAAACGAAACACTAAGGTGCGCTTGTACTGAAATGTATTTTCACAAGTAATGCCTACACTGTGGACTGATACCAATTAAATGAGCTGTACAGTTGTGTCTGGCCTATACCATGTCCTCTGCTTCTAATGAGCCACTAGGTTTTGAAAGCATTTACTACAACTTTACAACACAATTGCCTGCAAATGTGTTCTCACACACACACACACACACACACACACGTACGTACGTACACAAACTGCTTGAAAAATAACTACATAACAAACAGGAAGTTCTACACTTCCTTATTTGTAGAGTTCTTAAATTTGAATAATGTTTGCCGTTATAGTGTGTAATGACCATCGTTTAATTTAGCATACGCACCGCAAACAGAATTCATTTTAATTGCTATTATCTCTTCTTGTGTCTCTCTAACTGCCAGCAGAGAACTGAAAAATAATTACTTGTGAGGAGAAGGGAGAATTGGTTTTCTTCTGTGAATACTTGTTAGCACAGGCGAATCACTGGGCAAAATTGCCACCGCTTGTGTCGCTTTGTGTGTCATTAGCATGTAGGCTTCTTTTGTAGCGCTCCTCTGGGGACAGCGTTCGTCTGAAAATGAAGCCAGCTTGCGCTGCTCTTCTGCAGATTTCTAAAATAGCAGGAGTCACGAGTGTCACCTGTGTAGCTCCAGAATCATGAATATTCATCCCCAAACTTCAAGCGTCTTCCTGTCACAGCCTACCTGGAACAGAGAAAGAAATTAAATGCGGCCCCATACTCTGTGTTTTTCTCTCTGCTTTCTTAGCTTTCGACAGAACGCTGAAACTTGCTGGAATTAATGTAGTAGCCCATGGAAAAAAAAAAAAAAAAAAAACTTGCTTAATTACCTGTCTTCAAAAGACAGCATAATGCAAAGGTTTTTGCTACATACTGCTAGAATAACCATCCAAAACACAAAAACATGGAGTCATGCAATTAGTGTGTGGGCTGGATACTGTGGCTTTCTGTTCCTTTTGAAGTGACAACTTCTAATAGGAAACCTGATTCTAAGAATAATTTCCACCTCAGCGCAGACAGCTAAGGTGCAGTTGGTGCATCTGCCACAACGAAGAGGTCTTTTTGAATATGTATGCATATATGTATTGGAAAATTTCGATTTAGTTGTATTTAACCCTGATAATGTGGTAAAATGGTGACAATAGGCAGTGTTTACTGTAGATTTTACACTTTGTTAGTGTGATGTACACTGTGGGTGTGTAACAGTAGGCTTACTGTGGTAAGCATGTGGTAATATTTCCCTTGTTTACAATGCCTTATGGTATATAATTTAGGAATATACGATTTGATATTATAGCTAATCAGGTGTTGTTTGTATGGCAGTATTGAGCGATCATATTATACAGACATGGCTAAATGAATTAATGTAAAAAGTGCAGAATGTCCAGACGATGTCTTCTCAGTAATCAGTACCTCCATTTCAAAGCAGAGCAGAAGGCTATCTAATCTCATGCCTGGCTTTGTGTTCTACCTGCAAGGTAGATATGCACACATGAAGCATCTCTTGTAAGGGGCACCTGCTGGTTTCTGAGGTGTGGTGTTGAAATCCAGGCCTTAGCCTGTCCTGTCAGTGTGGCACTGGGAAAGGCACCAAGTTGGGGTGTCAGACAGTGACATACAAGTCATTTGTGAAAAGTGTGTAGCCATGAATGGTTTTGCATCAAGTGATTACCTGAGTGTGAAGCCAGAATGACAGCAGGAGCAGACACATTCTGCTGCCACACCTCGAACACCTGAAGACCAGTTTCTGTGTGAGGTTTAGTCATACAGGTAACATTGCTGTTCATTTCACCATTTATTCACTAATGTGACTTAAAAGTTAAAATGAGCAGCACGTTTTGAAAGCTGCTGGACACCGACTCACGCCACAGAAGTTGACGTGCACTAAGGGCAGCGAAAGACAGATGGCCGGTGAATGTTGTATGGACAGAAGTAGTGTGAGCAATAATCTATTGTCTTCAAATGGGCTGGTTGTTCCCTTTGTCTACTTTGCTTTATATTCATCAAACTGGACGTTGTGCAGTGTGAAGGTGCTCACTTAAATAAATGCAACACACAAACCAAGGAAGCTTTCTCAGGCGTGACGACCAGCACGTCTCCAGTTACTGCTGCACTCTGCCAGTACAGCCTGTAGCTCTTAAAATAGAATCATTGTACAGTTAAAATGTACAGTAAAACTGTAAAGATTTCAGTTCCAGATAGAATCGTCAGAGCACACCAAGATAAGTTGTTTTTTTATTCCTCTCACAAATAGCTGAGTCAGCACTTTATAGCCACTGGAAAAACACAGGAAAGAAATAGTGGCATAAACAATTGGGACAGTGCCCTGCTATTATTGGGAAGATTATCAAACATCTCTGGGCCACTGACTATACAATTGTCTCGTAAATTAAAATAAGTTCAATCTATTTGGGCCAGGGTACCCATTCTTTATCCTTTCCAGGCAGCCTAAGGTGCAAGGTAGGGTATGATCTGGACAGGATGCCAACCCATCACAGGGCACATACATTAAGGGCTATTCATGTTGTCCAGTCCACCTAATCAGTATGTCTTTGGACTGTGGGGAGAGACTGGAGAACCCTGAGGAAACTCACACATGCACAGGGAGAACATGAGAGGAAGAGAGCCAGATTCAAACCCATGACCCTAGAGGTGTGAGGTGCTGTGTAGCAATAACTGGGACACTGCTACACATATTGCTATTGCTGCAAAAAATGCTCAGGGTTGTATCAATCTGAAATGACTTACCAAGATTTAATTTTTTTATTTATTAGTAGTTACCGCAATACTTCTGCATATTTGAAGGTAGAGCATGCAATAGGTGCATGCCGTTACCTCGCCTCAAAGGGCAGTCGTGAGAAGAGTGATGCGACTGAATCAATCCCACATCTCCCAATTACATGCAAATGACCTGCTGTACAACTCCCGCATAACCTTGCGAGTGCTCAACCATGCGCTGACGCAAAGTCATGGAGGAAAAGGTCGGGCTGCGGGTGACATAGCCGTTGTGTAGTGAGCCCATTACCATGACGTCAGATGCCTGACTGAATGTGCCAGCCTTCATTTTCATCTCTGGAGCAGCACCTGACTTTGTCTGGTTACGACTGAAGTGTGCTGATTGTATGCATCAGCAATTGCATGAAATTACTCATGTTTGGGCTGTAGCTATAGAGGCATAATAAAGAAGCTGCAATTCTAAATAAATGAAGGCTAATTAATTAAAAGGCTGACAGGACTAAAAGAATACAGCTTCAGAGTTAAGAGATGGCTGAACCATTATTTTTTGTTTAATTACAAGTTTTAGTAAATTAGATAGCTTGTGGTTGACAAAGACTTTGCATACTTGTATGTTTTGTGTTTACCATATGGTTACCAGATGGGTTTTTTTCTGTTGCGACATTTAGTTGTTATACTGGGTTTTCCCCCCACCACAGTTCCAACACCTTGCTGAAGGGCACCGTAGACAGGCTCCTCAAGGGACGTGGTTTAACCACCTGTGTCAAGGTCATTAACAGCGATGCTAACCAACACATTTAATCTGCAGAGAATCAGAGGCATATGGAGCCTGACATATTTAGCTTAGTCTCTTCTTTCCAGGGCCTCAGTTAAGATTATATAACATTAAGTGACTATTGTAAATGATCAGTTTTTACCTGCAGCTGTTCTTCTTGATAGTGGTGTGTGCCTAACTGCATGGATTGGGTGGAGGTCAGAATTAGGCTGAAGAAAAGACTGAATATAGTTTGAATTGCACAAATTTCTAGAGAAAGTTCTTCAAAATTTGAAAATGCGCACTTTACTGTCTTGCAAAACGTATTCAAAATGTATCCATGATAGCATGAATCTGTCACATGGTCAGTTCAATTCGATTTATTTCTATATAGCACCTTTTGCAACAAATTGGCGCAGAGTGGTTTGGTCTTGAATATAATGTCAGAATTGTATTACCAGGCCTTTAGTAACAACCAGATCAATGAAAAGCTATTAGTTAAGCAGAAGATATCTCCCATTTAGCCTTGACATCTGCACCAAGGCTTCTTTCTTGATTCCTCTCATTGTTATTGTTGTTATCAAGAACTGACCCATTTGGGTTCTTATCATATGTGCCAGACAAACAGACATGTTAGCTAGGAAGTAAAAGCAGAAACATGACATTATATGTATTGTGAACTGGAACAAGATGGGAGTTTTACAGTCCTCCTTCAATACGCATTTCTGATGTCTTATTAAATAGGACCAGATTACAACATTGTGTCCAAAATCAACCACTACAACTATGAATTTACATAGTATCCTAGGTCAAAAAGGAAGCATGTACTATTTTGGTGGTGTACTTAATATAGATGTAAATTAGTATAGAAGATTGTGGATATACTGTGTCACGTCTGGTTGACACATCTGGCTGGCTTCTGATTGCTAAATTTTGAGGATGTAAGAATCATGTTATCTCTGTATGCTGCATTTATGGGATTGAATAGTGTCCAATACTTTCGCTCTTTGGATTTTGGCCAGATGTAGTATGCCATCCAGTTACTTTTTATGTACTTATTTATGTGTACTATGGTTTCTGACACAGTGACACTGCTTTTTAGTGTATCATATAAAGAGAAAATATACATTTTTGAAGGCAACCACGTTCTTATCAAAATGCACACCAGACAAGGGAGAAGATTCCACTTTGTTTTCCTGTTTTTTGAAGTCTGCTTTACTGTTCAGCTCTCCTTGAAGGGCCAGTATTCATTTTTTGTTCATCATTGGGCGTCCTTAGCACGTCATTGTGCAATGGTTTGTGTTATTCCATTGGGAGACCCCACAGAATTTTCCTTATGTCCCTAAAGACCTGGAGATGGTCTATGTGGAACCACCTGATCATCAAGTTTAGCATTTGTCAACAAAATGAAGGTAGCCTTCTTCTACCACTATGAAATATGGTATATTGGGGATTTACACTCTCCCGCTGGAATAAGGCAGAATTGATTGTAGTAAGTGTAGATAGCTAGTCCCCAGAGTTCATCCTGTTAGGTATCCAGTGTGCCCATAATACCTTGGTGTTTTTATTCTGCTCAAGGGCAAGCATATTGCTTGTACTGCAATGTCAAATATTAGGATGTTGCAATGAAATTTGCTGCCTCCATATTATACGGGTGTGCTGTATTGCATTACATATTGCATTACAATGTATTTTGTTGTCATGGTATTTAGGAACACCTTATTCTTATTTCTGTTTTTTCTTTAAGTCTTGAAACAAATTTAATGTGGGATGGAAGGTATTGATGTATTTATTTTGGCTTTGGTCTGTCCAGTGGTTATTGGAAATGAGATCCATGACTGAGTGCTGGATGTGAACCTGTGGGAGTGAAGACTAATGCGTGTGTGTGCGCGTGCGTGCATGCTTGTGTGTGTCTGTGTGGTTTACTGGACCTGCTGCAAGCCCCTCTGTACCCTGTTGCAGCTTTAAAACAGACTCCACTTGCACTTACTAGTGATTCTAGTAGTCTAGTAGTTTCCAGTGTCATCCAAAGTAAAACATTTTCTTTTATTTCATTCCCATTCCCACATTTACATTTAGGCTAACAAATGAAATCAGTTCCTAATGTTTGCCAGTAAAAGTTTTTGCTTCTCTGGTGACTAGGTTTGGGCAGTATCCCATTTTTGATACCTTTAAACTTTTCCCAAATTATTCCACAGTATACACTATTACTGTCTGTCTACCGATGACGGGGTGAGGGTTTCATTTGTCATGTTGTTATTACTGCATGTAATTCTGAAAAGTATTTTTTAAGCTTAATTTCTTATTTTAAAGATGCCAAACAGTTTATTTTCACAAAATGCAACAACAACAAAACAAAAAATAGGCCTACAAACATATCATTTAAATAAAAATACAGTTTATAACATCCAGCAAGCGAACAAAAACAAAATGATAAAAAAACAGCAGAAACAAAAATGTGCATATTAATGTACCAGAATCAACAAGCCTATTTGTCAACTTATTCTATATCTTTTGCTAGAAATGTGAGCATATTAACCTTATCGGGTTTGAGCAGGGGACATAGTGGGCTTGCAGCCTTCCCTGGGGTACTGAAAACCCGTCCCGATGGTGTGCTTGTACCACACGCTGAGAGATATTTTCTTGCCACCCTCGACATCAGGGGAAAGCGTGTTACATTTCCACCAAAGGAGGGGATCCTCATCTCCGTTGATCACAGGCTCTGTACAACAGCCAGCCAGCACTGCTTCTGCTCGTTCTTCAGTGGTACGACCTGCCGCCTCCACCATGCCACTCTTTTTGTTGTAAGAGACTGCCCAAAGTTACCTTTCTTTTCGGGGTTTAGATTGCGCAGTTCTCACCTCTCCTTGTCTTTGGTCTCCACTGTGGTGGTCATTGCACCACTGCCTACTGTTGCATGTTCTGCTTGCCTCTGCAGTCAACATCTCGGTCTTTAACTGCGTCTTTATCCAGTGTCATCTCTCTGAAATCCTCCGTGCTACCGAGGGTTGAGGAATGTGCCTTTGCGGTTGAAACCCAAAATGCTGCCAAACTGCAGCAGTCGCATTTTTTTGGGGGAACAACTTGCTTGCATTCGACATGTATGCTGTCTTTATAAGAAGCTGCCGTGATATAGGAGTATGAGAACGTCTAAGTAGTGTTTTTTTTTTTTTTTTTTTTTGATAGGTTCTTTATTTGATAATTTAGGCTTACAGCATTTGCAGTTGTCATTACTTTTATAGCATCTTCAAACACAGGCGGCGGTGGTGCTGCTGCTGCTGGACATCGACACACTCTTCAGGTATTTATTATAAACAGCATACATTGCACAGCAGATTTTTTTCATCAAGATAATTAAAGGGATACCTTTGCTATATTTAAATACCCCAGGATACTGTAATACTGTACTGGTGACCCATCTTTACCATTCTGCCTACCTGGTGTGGGCACCATTCAACTGGAATGCTGCATTAGAGGTGTTGATCCCACTTTAGTATCATGGATGTAGTCTTCACCTAAAGGGACCTACACTCAGACATGATGCATGGATGGACTTCATTCAAATATGGAGTCAAATAATTCTTACTTTGATTCTGTGATGTATAATGTTAGCGTGCCCATGTGGGTTGGGCGGACAGTTGACCTTGGACCCCAAGAGAGTTTTTTTTCTTCACACTGTGGAGTTTTTGGTTTCTCTCCTCCATTGGTGTCTGGCCTTAACTTTACCTATATGTTGTACTACACACGTACTGCCATAAAGTGCCTTGAGCAACTCTGTTGTGAAAGGCGCTATATAAAAATAAATTTGAATTTAAATAATTTAGAGGGCCAACAAACATTCAGTCTCATTTAGATTTCAGAAAAGGTAGGTGCCTGGAAATTGATGGAAAACCTCTGACAAAAGTGTCAATCATGTCGTCGATGCTTCTTTGAAGACATCTGAGGTCTTTGATCTGTGGAATTTTTTTGATGTCCGAGGTGTTTCCACATTTTGGGCAGTGCCAGCCCAGCTGACCTTTGTGCTCTGCACTTAGATCTTGTGTTTTTTTTTTTCCTCAGCTGAACAGTATTGCATTCCCTCATGCCTTCAGAAACAGTTAGTTCTTTTTAGTTATTTTTTTTTTTTGTGGGCATACACAGGTAACATTTGTGATGATGGGAACAGTCCAGTGTGGCAATACTTGGTGGGTGTCCCCTGCACCTCAGTTAAGATGGATAGCATGAATGAGCAATCGAATGAAAGGAGAGAGAGCGAGAGAGACCGAGCGAGAGGAAGTGAGGGAACAAGCTGGGGTGTCTTTTTCTTTACTCTCTTCCAGTTATTTAATTCCTTATTTGGCTTTAGGTGCATGTGTCAGCGGCTTCCCTGTCTGCACAGCTGGTCTTTCTCTCTAAGAAGCTGTCTTGGGACACATTGTTTCTATACCTGATGGCCAACCCATTAGCCTATGCTAGTGCCCGAATGTATTCGACTCCAGGCGTTCTTCCCAGACTGAACTGGAGATTAAGTCCTAAGGCACTCAAACAGGTTGTGGAGGCCATAGGTTGGACCCTGGTGACACAGAGGAAGCATACAAATCGACAATCAAAGCAGGTAATGGAATGCGCTTTAGACAAACTGCGCAGCACACACACACACACACACACACACACACACACACACAGTTTATTTTTCCTTTAAACTTGAATATGAGAACACACCTGTTACAGTCCCTATTTGTAACTGTTCTACAGGCAAAACACATCCAGGATTTGCATAATTTTTCTTATGTATGCATGAGCAATGTGGTTAGGGAGAGTATTTTGTCTACCAATGTGTAAGCTGACTTCCTTTGTCACCTCCTGCCTTGTGAGTGGGGCCAAGTAATTCTGTCTCTGGACATCATGAATAAAGTGGTGCATTATGGTACAAGACTCACATCCACATAGCTGTGGGCCTTTGAAGGATCATATGCTCTGTGTGTGTGTGTGTGTGTGTGTGTGTGTGTGTGTGTGTGTGTGTGTGTGTGTGTGTGTGTAGTATTATTCTTGGCTGGTCTTTTCCTTTTTCATTTCACAAAAACATCCCCCTCCCACCCAAAAAAATCATCTTAAAGATGGATTTTTACAGTTTTTAACTACTTGTTTTTTTTACCACACATTTGCAGATTTTTTATTTGTATGAGCAATCATACAGTTACAAATATTTTAAAAGGCTGATTTAATTATATTAACAAAAAGATGTGTTCCTTCACTTACTTAAAGCTGCTGATTCTCATTTTATGCAAATCACACTTAAACTGAAAATAACAAGATCCAGAAAATTAGGATTTTTGCAGTGCTGAGTTATTTTGGCCAGAACTGCTTACAAAATGTCATTACACCAAATTCATGATCTGTGTCTTTCCATATGTTCCTGCACTTGACAACAAAGGACATTCCTTCAAATTAAGGCAATGGATGGTTCTGTGTTTGCTTTTTAAAATATTTCTCTGCTGTGAAATCATCTGAAAGGTATGACTGATTAATGGTGAAGACGTAGCCCATGGAGTTATACTTTCTCAGTCCTCGTTACAGTCATGACTACAAAGGAAAGGTCAGTCCCGTTATGCTTTCTCAGTCCTTGTTAAAGGCGTGACTATAAAGGTCAGTCCAGTTATGCTTTCTCAGTCCTCGTTACAGCCATGACTACAAAAGTCAGTCCAGTTATGGTGTTGTGGTCATGCTGTTCACAAGGTTTGAAATAAGTCATTCCAGTTTGTATTCTCAGACCTTGTTATGGGCATAATTATATGAAGGTTGTGTAATCGAGGACATCCAAAATAATGAATTTGAAGACCAGCGTCTGAGCTTCTCCTAGAGGACAGAACAAAAAATGGCCAAAGAGAAGGGGCAAACTGAATGGGTTTCCTGAAATTTCGGCCAAACCCTGATTTTCAGCTTACTTGAGCTTGATCATTGTCCCTCGGAGCACCTCTGAGCTGCAGAGGAGCCAATTTTGGGGAAGAAAGATTGTCCCATCAGGGGAGGAGTGAGGAGAATCACTGGCTGGAGATATGGGGACCTGGTGACAGCTTTGTGCCTGATTAACACAGCTCTTGGTCCTAAGCACAGTGGAGACAGAGGGAATGGGACGGGAGCGTGGGGAACACTGCATGGGGGCACGTCGTGTGAAAATGTGTTGGCACAAGCTGGACACTCATCTCTTAATGTTCAGACCAGTGGCCATGTTTCTCTAATTAGCCCATGCTAGGACACGCTATTGGATGCAGTGCGTTCCCCACCATTATGCTGAAGTACATTTTGACAAGGTTGCACTCTATCATCACCCTTGTTCCTTTGGTGCAGCAGGGTGTTTTTGTAAATCTAACTATGTTTTGCTCAAAGCTTAGAAGCTGTTGCTCTGCTTCGGTTTGAACCAAAGGTCTTTTTGCCGCAGTATGCTGTAGGCTCATGATTGTTATGCTCTGTCTTGTTCTGTTTCCTCTCATGCTTTTTCTTTCTTTCTTTCTTTCTCCCTCTCTCTCTCTCTTTCTCTCTCTCTCTCCCCCCCCCCTTTTAGTGTCTGGCTTCACTCTCCTTTGACAGAGTCCTACTGCTCTTCCACACTTCCACTGCTCTTGCTTCTACTCTGTCCTCCTCTCCATGCTATCTTCCTTGTCTCTACATTCTCCTTGTTCTCTCTACATTGTTCGTGTCTCTACATTCTCCTCTGCACTGTCCTGCTCTCTATGCTCACCTCCTCGTCTCTACATTTTCCTCCTTGTCTCTACACTGTCCTCCTCTCCACACTTTCCTCCTTGTCTCTACACCATCCTCTCCACGCTCTACTCCTTGTCTCTAAACTGTCCTCCTCGCCATGCTCTCCTCTGTGTCTCTACATTCTCCTTGTTGTCTGTACATTGTCCTCATCTCCACACTTTCCTCCTTGTCACTTCACTATCCCCCTCTCCAGACTCTCCTCCTTATCGCTGCATGTTTTCCCCCTCTCTTCCGCTTTGCCTGCTTCTTCCAGCAGCATGTGCTTGCCTCTCTGTTGTCTGGGACCAGATGAACCTCTGCGTCAAGGGCAGTAGGGGGCTAATGAAAAGGCCATGTTGATTCTAACAAATTACAAGCCGCGGTAGCCAAAATAAATATAATCTGGTTTTTGGATTAGTTGTCACACATAATTTTACCGACTAAGTGTGATTAAAGAGGCGGATGAGTGAGCCCCTGTGATCCTCTCCAGCACCTTTTCTGTAGGAATGGCAGTGGATAGCAGCAGACAGAGAGTGGGAGAAATGCGTAATAAACAGTGACATGCTATATAACGTTGTTTGGCTGACAGAGGACCAATTTGGCTGAACAGCTTGGTCACGCTCGCGGCTCGCGTAATGCATGCTGAGAGACCCGGACATCTGCGTATGTTCCTGTCCTGTGTGCGTGTGCGTGTGTGTGTGTGTGTGTGTGTGTGTGTGTGTGTGTGTGTGTGTGTGTGTGTGTAAACCAAGGCTTCTGACAAGGTCCTCAAATTTTTGATTGTACTTAATGGTTTTATTTTAGGCAGGGGCAAAGTGTTAAAAACCCAAATGACTTTAAAAAAAAAAATATATATATATAAAATTATTATTTGGCAAATGTAACTGTCGTTTCAGACTATACAGTAGTTAGACTGTACACACAAGTATTATTTTACTTGTTTCAGATTACATTGTTTAGAATGTAATTAGGTGGTTTTTGGACAAAGATAATCTTTTTTTTTAGGATTTCATATTAACTGCAACAGCAGACAGAGAAAATAATGACGTATTAAAATATTTACAGACAACTGTAAACTTTACGCACTAGTGTGTGCGTGTGTGTGCGCGCACAAGCACGCTCTGTCTCCTTTAGTGGAGCTGTGGGTAATTAATGACACCAAATTTTAAGGATTTGTGAAACCTGTGTTACCTGAAAGTTGCTGGGTAATATCACAACAGAGGTGTCTCTTGCATGCATTTGCAACTTTTACAATAAACTTCAGTGTAGACGTTCTAAAGGTTTTTTGTATGTGCCAAAAGTCTGCATGTTGTAGTATTTTAGTTTTAAACTTGTATATATGTAACATTACAAAATAGTGCTTTAATATCCAGAGAAATAGCCAAAATCATTAGTGAGAACTTTCATGAAACAAACTCATACCGAATAAGACTAGACAATGGAGGATCTGTTGTGTAACTCTGTCCCATGTTTATTGTGAGTGTCAAGTGAGGAGCAGGTGGGGAAGGGTGTCACCAGTGTCACCAACAGGTGAACTTCCACTAGAGGGCAGTTCCAGTTAAACCTTGTATGTTCTGCCTGCAACACTTTGGACTTCTGGGCTGGAGTTTGGCACATGTTGAAATCTGTCGAAAATCTATTCAAAAGCCACTGAAATTTTTAAATTGTGTAGTTTTTGGAGGCTCCTGATTGTGTTATACTGCCAATCAATTCATTAGTATTTGTCATCTAGTTGTCTGTTTATACAACATGTTACCTTGTGGATACATAGGGAAAGCCAGGTAATCCAAATAAAATCACTGTGTAAAGAAAAAAGATGTGGAACAGTGTAACGTTTATGCCTACTCACTGATCACCTGTACATTTGTCTACCTTCTGCAGTGGTTTACCTCAGTTAGACAGGCAATTGACAAATGTCTCCAGAAGTTTCTGCCAAGTGCGTCACCTGCACAGCACTGCTGTTGATGTGTTTGCAGCTCTGTGGTATTGAGCCCCCCCCCCCCCTTGCCGTTTGATGAAGCAGTTGCCAAACCGGTAGCCCCTTAGAAATTATTAATTGTATGGTTAATGCGCCTAGGGCTGTGTCTTAACTGATAAATCACAGAAATTGAGGACGGCAGCCCAGAAGTCTGGCTGCATTTCACTCTGTCATTTTCATTTCTCTTTCTTTCTCCCCTGTTAGTTGCACATTTTACACTTGTATGCTTTTTTACTGTATGTGGGGACATATTTTGTTTACATCCACACTGCTGCAGCTTCCATTTACATTTGATTGGTTAAGATTCTGCTAGATCTCTGTCATGAGACGTTTGTCCAACTGCTTTTAGAGGATGTGTGTATGTTATTGTATGCGTGTGTGCGTAGATTGAAGTTAACAGTAAAGCCTTGTGGATTAACAAAATAAATCTTTTGAGGTTGTGTTAATTCTGTGGAACAGCGTATGTACCAGCAGAAGTACGGACTGGATGTACTACGAAGCAAAAAGCAGTAAATGACTAAGAAAATGAACTGCGTGCTGAGGTCCATCATGACTGCCTTGTTTTGACAATATATAATTCAGAAAAGGAAGGAAGCCTGCTGTGCCTGTAAACATGAACAGAAGGATGAGCTGTTAACCCTTTAAGACACTCCACTTCAGCAGAAACACTGATGGCACTAGAACAGTAATCAAATAAAGGTGGTCTGGAGGTTTTATAATCAGGACTCCACTGATGAACTGACCAAGCACAGCAAACCAGTAATTATAAAAATGCCATAATATAGGTCAATAATCTGTCATAGTAATGACAAATGGCAAATAAAAGAGATGGTATAGAAGGCTGTATTTGAATCACAGTGCCTTCAATTCATTTCCCTGCAGTTAAGACAAAGAAATTAAAGTAGGTAGCTTCCACAAAGCCAAAGGCTCTCCAATTTTATGGTTCCTAGGCCACTTGTAGATCACATCACTGCTATTCGGTCCTTTCTCTTTGATTTCACTGTTTAAGGTTAGCATACACAGTCCACAAATATATATTTTAAAACTTGAATCTGTTTCATAGAGTCACATTAAAGGCATCAATAAACATGAAAAACATGGGTAAACTGTCACTTTTACCACACAGCTTTAAATATGTACCCTTTGTCAAACAATGCTCACCTTTGTAAAATGTGTTGTGTGATTTCACGCACGCTTGTTCATGAGTTCTGTATACAGCAGAGGCAGTTCTCCAATGCATACCAGCTAATGATAGTTTTGAAATGTCTGTGGCAGTTTGAGGTGGTGGCAGTGGGTACAACAAGTAACTCTTTAATGTAAATTTATTTCCCTCAGTTCTGAGCTAGTTTTTAGTGCTGAAAAGTGCTAGGCCAACGGTGCTAGCCTGACGGTGGGCTACTCCAGCAGTACCTTAAGATGATTTCTTACGATTTTATTATACAAGACCATTCCCAGAGTTTTAACTGTTGTGAACTTTGATTTTGCATTCATGTATAAAATTAGAAACAAAGTTACTGCTGGTGTGTATAAGTTCTTATTTCAGAAATTGAAACTTGTGTCACAGAAACAAACTCAGTGTGCCCATCCATTGCCAAAGGAGTTGGGGTGGGGCTAAATTATTCAGGCTTAAATTTAATCAATTAATGAAAAAACTGATTTACAGTTTTCATCACAGAACTCACATCTGTTAAGTTGCCCAAGACTGCAAAAAGTGGTAATTACTTGCTTTGAAAACCATGTAACATAGTAATTTTGTCAAGATTAGTTTTGAATAACAGCATGAACTCTACAGATCATTGCAACTCAGCAATTAAACAAATTAAGATGTAAGTAAAGTCTTATTTTTGCTGCATCAAATTGCACAATGTGCTGTCACTTTATACAAGACGGTTGATGGAAGTTGTGACCTATAACCTTACGCTGCTACAAATGGTTTCATTCTTTTGATTTCCCCCTGGGTCTCAGTGCTGTCTAGCAAAAGGCCTGACACACTGGTATGAGAGCCGTTCGAGGAAGCACGCTGCCATATCATAGCGGCACTTAGCCGAGGATTATATTCTCGTCAATGTGTCTCCGAGGTTCCACTAGAGTTACCCCAGCAGGCTTCTCCATTGACTGGCCCCCTAATGGGCTTCTTCTCCTTTGCTGATCTGCGTTGGCTGTGCTACCGATCGATAGCCACTTCCGTCCGGCCATTCAAAGGCGGCCACAGCGCTGATCTGCTGGAAAATCCCTGGAAGTGGAGGACGCTGTCAGCCAACTCAACGCGAGGGGATTTCCGTGTAAATGTCAGCGGTCGCTTTCCATTGAAGGCTTAACGTTGCTGACATTAACGTGAGGCAACGGTTTCTCAATAAACTGCTAACTCAGCGATAAACAGAAACATAAATCCTTTTATTATGGGAGGGTATATGTATGAGCCGCATCTCTTAGTTGTAAAAAAAAATATATATATATACAAAATAACGGTGATAATAGTTAATCATTTTGTCTTTTACTGGCAAAAACGTTGATCTTGTTAATCAGTTTTATGTGGAGCCCAAAGTGTGTTCCGTATAGGGATATTTAGCACCTAGCGTCTCATACGAAAGCTTTTGGGTGCATTATTAAATGCTTACTGCGTTTTATTTATTTATTTATTTTTTACCGCATTACTTAACCATGTTAACACTCAGCACAGCAGTGTTGAGATCCATTTCCCCAGTCAGTTCGCGTTAGCTAAGGATCATATCTCACCGCTACTCGGCAACACAGCGACGCTCTCCCGAGGGGATGGCAACACTTCCACAGTCAGATCTATTGATCTGCCTATTTCTAGACAGCTTCTCTAACCATGCAGCCGGGTTTAATTTCCTAGGTAAAAGTTAACGCCAGAAAACAGTACGCTCTGATTTATTTGTGCCTTTTAATCTTTTTTGATTGATAACCCTTTTCTAACTTCAATATCACATTGATTAATGATGGTCAACCGAATTTTGTAGTGGCAGGTAGGAATAAGGAGCGAATAATCTGCTTTAATACTGTGTATGTGTTGGTTAAAAGTCTGAAAATTATGTGTTATTGTGTAATCATTTTGACACAGATTATTCTTTCCAGCGCTCGGGACCACCCTGTCCTGGTGTGAACTTCATAAAGATGTCAACCACCAAAGCAATTTGATAAAACATGCTGCAAACACAGATGTGCTCAGATGACTGTCCACACATACAGTGTTCCTAATGGCAGAGATTGGGGGTGGTTTACATATAAGATGCGGTTTTACATTTACCTGGAGCTGGACACAGAGTTGCTCCATGTTAACTGTTTGCGGTCTTATTAATAGGTGCTCTGTGTGTAGCTCAATTGCAAATCTGCGATTCCTGCTGGTGCCCACAGCTCCATTGTTATAGGTAATATGTGTGTGGGCAGTTGTGTGCTCTCCCTGTGGCACTGTTTAAAACACAGGTCAAAACTTCAGTCTTTATGTATACAATGATCAACCATAACATTATGACCACAGACAGGTGAAGTGAATAACATTGATTATGTCATTACAGTAGTGGCATGTGGAAGTGAGTGGGATATATTAGGCAGCAAGTGAACATTTTGTTCGGAAGTTGTGTTGGAAGCAAAAAAAAAAAAATGGACAAGCGTAAGGATTTGAGCAGCTTTGACAAGGCCAAATTTTGATGGCAAGATGACTGGGTCAGAGCAACTCCAAAACTGCAGCTCCTGTGGGATGTTCTAGGTCTGCAGTGGTCAGGACCTACCAAAAGTGGTCCAAGGAAAGAGAACCTGTGAACCGGTGACAGGGTTATGTGTGGGCAAGGCTTGTTGATGCATGTGAAGAGCGAAGGCTGGCTTGTGTAGTCTGATCCAATAGAAGGGCTGCTATAGATCAAATGGCTGAAAACGTTAATGCTGGTTCTGACAGAAAGGTGTCAAAACACACAATGCATTGCAGTTTGTTGCATATGGGGCTACGTATCTGCAGACCAGTCAAGGTGCCCATGCTGACCTGTGTCCATGGCCAAAAGTACCTACAACAGCCATGTGAGCATCAGAACTGGCCCATGGAGCAATGGAAGAAGGTGGCCTGATTACATTTTCTTTTACATCATGTGGATGGCCAGGTGTGTGGGTGTTGCTTACCTGGGATGCTTTAGGAAATGTTCTGCTGGGAAACCTTGGGTCCTGCCATTTATGTGGATGTTACTTTGACATGTACCACCTACTTAAACCTGGTTGACCAAGTACACTCCTTCATGGAAACGGTAATCCCTCATGGGAGTGGCCTGTTCCAGCAGGATAATACACCCTGCCACACTGCAAAAATGCATTTGAGGAACACAACGAGATGTTGATTTGGCCTCCAAATTCTCCAGATCTCAATCCAGTTGAGCGTCTGTGGAATGTGCTGGAAAAAGTCATAATCTCATAATGTTATGGCTGATCACAGTGTACTTGGCTGACATAGTATCTAAGACGAACACTGAGGTACCTTATGTCAACTGTGCTTGGATGTAGGTTTCCCCATGACCCTGAATTGAATAAGCAAACTAAGATAATGAATTGTTCAATTAACATGATTAGTGTTTTCCACAGAATAACCAGACACAAATTACCATGCTGGACACACATATGCTTTCACCATTTAATATAAGTTTAACCCTTTATATACCTGGACAGTATCCTGACAGCTTAGGCCTGACACCTCACTCATGGCTTCATGCTCTGGATCCCACATAACCTTTCTAACAGTAGAGACACATGACATATAACTTTTGAATTCCAAAAAATGATTTTTAAATTATTTTTGTCAGTCTAGTCCATGGTGTCCACACACACACACACACACACACACACACACACACACACACACACACACACACACAGTTCCTTCTACCTTTCCATACATGTGTGAGGACTTTATTGGTGGATTTCTAATGGTAAATGTGGATGAAGGATGAAGATGAGAATGCTTATGGGTACAAAGGGCTGGATAGCAGTTTGGTGTGTTTGAGCTCAATGTTCCAGCAGTTTGTCGTGTTTGAGCTCCATGTTCCAGTAGTTTGTCATGTTTCAGTTTCATGTTCCAGCAGTTTGTTGTGTTTGAGTTTCATGCTCCAGCAGTTTGTCATGTTTGAGTTTCATGTTCCAGCAGTTTGTCGTGTTTGAGCTCCATGTTCCAGCAGTTTGTCGTGTTTGAGCTCCATGTTCCAGGCCAAACTCCTCCTTGCATGAAATAAAACTGCAAAGTCTTGGTGAGCTTTCTAAGTCCAGGAAAGAAAGGATGGCTCTTGCATGGCAATGTCCTTGTAAATTATTAGCTTGTGAAATTAGTGAGCTGAAAGTCATTATAAGGTTTGTTTTTTTATTTTTCTCCCTGTCTGTTTTTTGTCTCCCTTCCCACCCCTCTGCAGCGGATTCTAATGCGGGCTGATTTTGTTTGCAAAGCTGCACTCTGAGACAACAGTGCCAGTTACACAAAGTTAATAGACTTTTACTTATCAGGGTCTTAATAAGGTGCCTGTCGCCAGGCAGAATTTGTTTAGAATGCACGGCCATTGATGTATTGCGGCCAAACAGGAGTCGGGCTCAAGCTGATTAATGTTTGAGTGCGCTTTAAAAATATGCCTTAAAAGGCTTCTTAAAGAGATCCTGGGAGAGCAGTGAGCGTCCAGGCTATAAACTGCATCGTTGCCTGGGTGAAACGGACGTCGTCAGCCCCCACCGTCTCCCGGGGGATTGCCATTCTTTCTATCTCTCCCCCCTCCGCTGATCAGAGGAAACTAGAGCGATACAGTTTTTCGTCAATAATTGCAGTGCTTAAAAATCCTGCAGAGGGATTTCTTTGGCTTTCCCTGGAGATACCTTTTCAAAGGGCGAATGAACTTTTCCCTGCAAGAAGCTCAAGGCTCATGGAAAGCAGTGCGTTAAGATAGAGCAAGGAGAAACAAACCCGATAGGCTCATTGCACTGACAAAAAGACATTGTTACTGTCAGGTTGGATTTTAAATGAACATATTGGGTACGATTATTAGCTTACATTGTTATATGTCAGCTTAGTGAGAGAAAAGAAAAAAAACTCACTCTTAAGCCTTGTGGGAAAGCGGCTTCTGGCGGTCTCTGTGATCAAGCAGTTAATTAGAAGTCTTTCTTTCCCCCCTTCGCAAATGTAAATGGAATATCTGAATATTTGTCTTTTGAAGGGAGCTGTTTGTTTTGTGTTGCAGAGTGTGTGCTGTGGAGTTTCGCATCGATGTTTGCTCCTGTTCTTAGCAGTTTTTCCTCTGTTTTGACGTCGGCCCGGCCTGCTTTGACGCCGTCTCCAGCCAACACCCATTCACCGGGCTGTTGTAGAATGACTGCTGGGTGCCAACATTATGCCAAAGTGACTGCAAAGTAATTAATAACCTTAATAATAATAACTATAATAATTGCCCCTTTGATGTTCTTCAGTTTTTAAATTAGGTGCCAAACTTGCAAATGTTCTGAAAAGATACTAAAACCAAAAGCTCTGGAACAAAAAAAGGGAAAAGAACTTATATTTGATGTTGTTTCATTGTTCTCCCTAAATGGCTTATTGAAGATAATTTGACTATTATACATGTGTTAATGCTGTTAGCAGACTCGATAAGAGTCTTTGAGTTGAGTACAGGGTCCTGCAACTCAGCGGTTTCCTAATCAAGACCGTTTGTTTATTCCGAAAATTTATTACAAGCAGATAGCAACATTATGCTCTTTGTAGTGTTAAATGAAATGCAATGCCTTTTGGAGTGCGTAAAAGCTGAATTAACTTACTGATAAGAAACACTTGTGAGAGTCAGGTGTCTGGCAGATATCAGGAAGTAGATTAGCAAGAAGATAGTATTTTACATGGCTTAAGAACACGGCTCAGAAAATTTTGCGTCAAAAGATGCAAAGTTGCTCAAATCACACTTCAGATTCCATTACTCAGATAAAATTACATCATTCTTTTCAGTAAGTAGAACTTTTTATTAGGTCTGGTATTGTTAGTAGTTTTTCTTCTGAGTTGATTTTCAAAATCAGTAAAATCTGAGTAAAAATTTCAGTAGTATTTTAATAGACTTTAGGTACATTAATAATATTCCATTATTTAATACACGCACTGTATACAGTGAATGTATTATTTATAACAATTATTGTTTACATGTTATTTATTTATTTATGTTTGCATTTATTTGGAAGTATAGTTTACTCCAAAAAAGAAAACGGTCACAGGGCAGCGTAAACTATAAAAGTAATAACTGTCAGACAGGTCATGAGCACGACCACGCTATCAGTACCTGCACAAAGTGACATCAGTGCCACTAAGGGCCTGTGTTCATTGATAACATTTTTCTGATATCAAACTTAAGTGAGCAGTAAAGTAATATGGCATAAACATTCAGCCAGTTCTAGAGAGGTTTATACTACAGTGTCTAAGCTATTTTCTTTCCATATTGCTTTCTTCTGAATCAGCATGCCCTGTTAAGTATAATCCATTTAGACGGTAACGTGAGAAGCAGCGATGCTTTTCATTTCCTTGCCTCCGATGCTCTACTGCACGTTCGGTGTCAGGCGGTGTTGTGACTTCTCGGGTGTGTTGTGATATTAGCAATTGGCCATGCCGGGCTGTCACAGTGTAGGGGAGTGACGGAACCCATGAGTGATGTCCAGGGACGACCTGAACATCCGTATCGGCATAGCAGTGGGACTTGTGGGGGGGTAGATGTGTGTGCAGGCTGTTTGGTTTCCTGGCAACCCCCACCCCCAATTCCACCACCACCACCATCACAACCACGTCAACTGTTACAGCTTGTGTTAATTTTGTGCACTCTGAGTGCAGAAATAAAACGACGACAAAAAAACAGACAAATGTTATACCAGGAGACAGCAGATGGGGTGGGGGGAGGGCAGAGAGAATGCGGAAATGTGTGGAAAAAGTTAACGAACAGCAGCAGCAGAGACCTCCCGCCAGCTGGAAAGGTGGTAATTATGGCACGCAGTAACGTTAATGTGATGGGCGGAGCCAGCCTGGCTGCTTCCGCCCCAGGCTTGCTCTCACATTTGTAATCCTTTAAAAGCACTTAAGGAATTGATGTTACCACCTCGCTGTTTGTTAGCAGCTTAGCTGCCTGCCAGTTTGAAGAGTGCCCCCCCACACACCTTCCTCCTTTCAACTGAATGATCAGAGTGCGATCAGTGTTGCCACCCCGCAGATTATTTGAGGCTATTTTCATTGACAGCGGAAAGAGAGGAAGAGCAGACTTGGCTCCATGATCTGACCTTAAGATGGATGAGTCTTTCTCATCAGAAACCCCTAGGGTTTAAGGGGAAAAAGTACTGAGCTGTAACAAGTTTTTTTTACACTTCCCAAATTTGTGGTCATAGTCATTGGTCATTAGTATATTGTTATTTATGCCTGTACTTATTCTTTCTGTTTTATTGGTTTTTGTGGTTACATTAGATTTAGTTTAATGACAACTTTCTGTCTTGAAATATTTCTGAATTGTGTTTCTTCTAATTGCCAGTTGTACAGTTTTTAATAGTATATGTGATTTGGGATATGTGGTTCGACTTGTACAAGTACTGGTACGGCGACTTTAGGTCAAAGACGTAGTATCGTGGTGTGCAGTTTGTTTGTCACAGTCTGGCTCCAGGATGGGCTGTTGAAGAGAGAGTGAGACACACACTCCAGGCACCTCGAGGCCATCAGCCAAACCATCAAAGTGAATAATTACTGTAGATGGTTGGTTGCTGCATTCCAGATCCGGTTTTTCATGGTTTAGTGAACGGGACACACAGACCCATTAAGGAAAAGGAGACCCAGGTCAGTGATTGGCGTTGTGGGCTTGGTCATGCCACCCTCTTGCATGCAGACTAACAGGTGCCGTGTCTTCCTGTGCCCATACTTGCAGCTTGAATCCCAGTCCTCTGAGGACGGATGTAGTTTTGTCTTGAAGAGTGTTGAAGCCTCTGGGTGCATCTCGTAGGCCTTCCCTGGTTTATATGAACAGCAGCAGTTCTGAGAAGTAGGTGCTGTGCTCTCAGCTCCTGGACTGTTTTGAGTACCTCAGCACCGGCTCTCTGCCCTACCCCCATGAGAAAGATGAGCAGCTCAGTGTCATGGTGGTGAAACTCAATCTGCCTTCTCCACAGTGAAGGACACGGCATCACTGTAGTGCACAGCGTTGTCTTGTCCTTTCTTGCCTAGGCAATTTTAAGTTTCAGATACAATTGTCACATGTCTTTGCTGTGCAAGTGGAGACTGGAACACTCAGGAAACCCACAAATTTGCAGGTGTGAGATGTCAGTGCTCTCCACTGAATCACCACACTTACTACTGTTACGGGATCTTGTGTGCGTAGGGATCTTGTGTGTGTAGGGGTCTTGCATACCTTCTGATATGAAAGGTACAGGTGCATCTAACCTAAAATAAATAAGAAATTTCAGTAAGCAGCCAGTGGGTTATGGTCTCCCACCCTCCAAAAGCAACCATATTTCCTTTCGTGATTGGCCGCTTGTCCCTTTGACCTGCCAGACATCACATGGGGCTGGAGGTCCATTAGATGTACAACCGCCCCCCTCCACCATGAATTGAGTCTAGTTTTATGTATGTTTGAGTCTAGTTTTATGTTACTTAGTTCAAGGAAACTTTACACAATTGTAATTTCATAATACATTAACATACACTATATTGCTAAAAGTATTGGGACACCTGCCTTTACACGCACATGAATTTTAATGGCATCTCAGTCTTAGTCCGTAGGGTTCGATATTGAGTTGGCCCACCCTTTGCAGCTATAACAGCTTCAACTCTTCTGGGAAGGCTGTCCACAAGATTTAGGAGTGTGTCTATGGGAATGTTTGACCATTCTTCCAGAAGCACATTTGTGAGGTCAGGCACTGATGTTGGACGAGAAGGCCTGGCTCACCGTCTCCGCTCTAATTCATCCCAAAGGTGTTCCATCGGGTTGAGGTCAGGACTCTGTGCAGGCCAGTCAAGTTCCTCCACCCCAAACTTGCTCATCTATGTCTTTGTGCACTGTTGTACAGTCATGTTGGAACAGGAAGGGGCTTCCCCAAACTGTTGCCACAAAGTTGGGAGCATGAAATTGTCCGAAATGTCTTGGTATGCTGATGCCTTAAGAGTTCCCTTCACTGGAACTAAGGGCCAAGCCCAACCCCTGAAAAACAGCCCCACAACATAATCCCCCCTCCAGCAAACTTTACACTTGGCACAATGCAGTCAGGCAAGTACCGTTCTCCTGGCAACGGCCAAACCCAGACATGTCCATCAAATTTCCAGACAGAGAAGCGAGATTCTTCACTCCACTACTCTAGAGTGCAGTGGCAGCGTACTTTACACCACTGTATCTGATGCTTGGATGCAGCTGCTTGGCCATGGAAACCCATTCCATGAAGCTCTCTATGCATTGTTGTTGTGCCAATCTGAAGACCACAGGAAGTTTGGAGGTTTGTAGCTCTTTACTCTGCAGACAGTTGGTGACGTTTGCACACTGTGCGCTTCAGCATGTGCTGACCCCAATCTGTCATTTTACGTGGCCTACCACTTCATGGTTGAGTTGCTGTTGTTCCCAGTTGCTTCCACTTTGTTATAATACCACTAACAGATGACCGTGGAATATTTAGTAGCAAGGAAATTTTCACTGATGGACACGATGCACAGGTGGCAACTTATCATAGTACCATGCTGGAATTCACTGAGCTCCTGAGAGCGACCCATTCTTTCACAAATGTTTGTAGAAGCAGTCTGCATCCCTGAGGTGCTTGATTTTATACATCTGTGGCCATGGAGGTGATTGGAACACCTGAATCCAATGATTTGGAGGGTTGTCCCAATACTTTTGGCAATATAGTGTATATTTTTCCAATCATATAGTTTTCTTCTTAGATTCTGTGAGCAATATTAACATAATCTATGTACTGTTGTACTAACTTGTAAAAATTTTATGAACCCTCATATTCATTAGAAATTTGAGGTACTTTATGTATTTCCAGTAGAACTTTTTAAAACTAATAATTTCTGTTATTGTTAAAATGCCATAAATACCCTGCCAAAATTGCAGTCATGACTCTGTTGTATAACCTGAGGCATTACGTATATACCATATGTATAACAAATATTTTTGAAAGTTAGCAAAGCGTTAATGGTTTTGCACACGGAACATCTTTTTTAAACATGCACACAGAGATATTTAATTCTCGTAAAAAAAGTCACTAGCTTTGTCCTTGCAGATCCTCTGCTGTGATCCTCTATTACTTTTTTGTTAGTCTAGTAGTGTCTCATGTTGAAGTGGACCCTAATCTTTCAAAGTGGACATAAATTATTCCCACACACCAGGTCCTGTATGAACGAGTGCTGGTTATAGATTGCTGCGTTTTGCACTTGACAGGAACATAATTAGAAGTCTTGATGGGATCTACAAATTGTTACTCTGTGCTTCTGTGTTTGTCACTAGGTGATTCAAAGGAGTAGGTAGTGAACAGCGGTAATGGTTTAATTAATTTATCATTTAATCTTAGGATGGTGTACAAGCTGTTGCAACAGACAAAGGCAAGGGTGATGAGTGAAAATATGTGTTGAAAAGAAAATATCACCATTTCACCTCTTTCCAGAGAGATTGGTGGAGCTTTTTAAAATGGGTATTATTTAAGTAAGAACTTCTCATTAAGAAAACTAAGTTTTTTCCTAGTCTAATAGGAGTACCTGATAAACTACTGTATATGTTTAAAACCATGAAAGGTTTTAGTTGGAGAGTGGGAAAAAAAATTTGCAAGCAAAGGATATTAAACTGGATTTAATTTGCATAGAATTAGCTGGTTATTTATTCTCCTGTCAGAATTCTTATTCAGTAGCCATTGTTATCATAAAATTTAAAGTTTGTATATTTAATATAACCTGTTTAGAGAGCATGTATTTATGGCAGTGAAATCGTATGCATGCCAGAACAAGCAGAAAATGGAAGTTTAGAGTTTTAATTCTGAAAGCTAAAAAACTGAACCAAATTACTAGCTGTGGAAAATAACTGTAAACATTCAAAATATGATTATCAAGCGTGGAACCAGCGATGACCTGCACAGTTCTGGCCGGCGGTTCATTATAATTTTGTAAACACACAGCTTCCCAATATACAAAGGTTGAACCATAGGAGTCTAGAGCGTTGTCACCTGATGTCAGGTCCCTCCTGCATCAGACCCTCCACTAATGCATCGCGTCTGCTTGCACTTCAATTCTTAGGACGGATATGATGTGAGCATAGCAGAAGGCAGCAGAACATGGAAATAATTTAGCATGAAATAAATAAATAGGTACAGTGACCTTCAAGAGGATAAGAAGAGTAGGGAGTGGATGGATGGACAGATAAAGAGGTAAATGGAGGTCAGAATGGGCCATGACAGATTTCTGCATTTTTGTCATTACATGCAAACTTACAGTTACGAGTCACAGCACTAAAAAAATTGGAGTTTCCATCTACAGTAGGCAACTAAATTTGAAATTATCACGTTATTTAAATGGCAAATAATTTTGAGTCAACTTAATATTGTTATCTAGCGATACACAGACTTTGAATGCATAAATATGAGTTGGAAATAAAAATATTTCGCACGAAGCTAAAATCGGTGGGACAAATATGTCATTTGAGAAAAGGAGATGAGTGTGAGAGTGCAGTTTACTGCAGTGTTAGGTGTCACTGTGTCGTTCTTCACCAGCCATAGTTGCAATTATGTTATGATAAAAAAATAAATGCGCAGCTTTGACTGAGAGGATTTTGCGAGTTTGACTTGACTTGTGGTTAGACATTTTCTTCACATAACCATATTTGCTGCATTGGGGAGTTGGAGACACACTAAGTACTTAGCTAATTTTAATTAATAAATACAATATGTTACATGCTTTTATTCCTTGAGGTGAAATTTTATGGGTGTATTAATTTTGGGAAGAGTGCAGTGCTTCCAAGGAGCAGTGTTTTAGGTCCAGTATGGTTTTCTTGGCACAGTGTGGGACTAGTTGGCAGAGTTTTGTTTTATAGAATAATGTTAACAAGTTTTTAGAATGCTAAATGCCATGAATTATTGGTGTACCCTGTGGGAGGTGTAGCATTTTCATAAGACGGAAACGCTAAATATAAAAATGTTAGTCTTATTGTCAGTCTAGCCTTGCTCAGTATCTGTTGGCTTCTTTTTTGTTTATAACTACATGTGATGTCAAACAACAGTAGATCGGTAAATCGGTTTCTCTTTTTTTCCTGTAGAAACTGTATGCGAAAGTGGAGCTAAGCTTTCGTTTTCACTATGACTTTTTGAAGATTGTTCAATGCAAACGTGTTGTTTGTAAAGTGAAGAAATTTAAACCTGATAACGCTTCTGACAAGAAGATAAACACGAGGAAGAACTGTGGTTTGAGCATCTTCACCTTCTTTATCCTTTGATGAACTAGAATGTGGTTGACATTTCTGGGAGAAGAACGAACTCACATTGTTGGTTGTTTGGGTAGCAGTATTATACAACACATTGGCCTGTTTTAAAAACACGGAGAGAAACGGGCAAAGGAACCGAGTGTTTCAGTGACGCTATGAAGCCTTGAAGCCTTTTTTTTTTTTCAAATATGGCTGACTGTCAGGGCAACATGCTGGTTCAGCAGGTACTCCAAGGTCATAGGTTCACATCTGGCCCTCGGCACTGTGTGTGGACTTTGCATGTTCTACCCCTCCGTATGCGAGTTTCTTCAGTATTTTTTGTTTTTACCTACAGTACAAATGCATGCAGGTCAGGAGAATTGCGAGATGTAAATTGCATGCTTTCGTGCACGTTTGCGCTTGATCATTACAGTAGGTTAGCGCCCTGTCCAGGGTGTTTTCTTCCTTGCACTCTAGGCTGCCTGGAATAGGCTCTAGGCCACTCGTGACACTGAACAGAATAAGTAGTTGGATGATGGATGGCTGACTGTGAAGCCTTTGTTTTATACACCTTAGTAGGAGTTCATCTTTATTTGTAAATTATGATTAAATTAACAGTAAGATATAAGGGTGTAGTTTTTCATGTTCCTTCCAGTCATGATTAATTTCACACTTTGAAGCTGCCATTTGGCAGAGTTACAGAGAAAACCTCTGCCCCTTGTTCTGTTTTCATCAAGAAGTTTTAAATTCACGTGCCATTTTTTGACTGTACCTGGACTCTTTAAGATACGCCTTTGGTTATACAAACACAGATACAGCTTGGGTTCAGTAACTCAGCACGTGGCAGTACATTGCTGTAGATATTCATCACGGTTCAAGAAGGAGCCACCACAGAACACTTCCAAAAAAAAAAAAAAACGAAAAATACAAGGGTTAATCCGTCTCTGTTAAATCACTTTGTATTGTTTTCGTTATCAGATTTAGTTTTTAAAGGTTAATGTATTAACGACTTACCTACATAAACATTAGAGTGATATCAAAGGTTCTTGTTTTAACATGTAGTGTAGTGGTTTTGCTGTGATGATGTAGCTGCTCTTGTGGACCTTCTGATGGATGCAGATCGGTGAACGATTACTGGCCTGAACTGGAAAAGAACATTGTCCTTCCTTGGCTGAAACCTAAAGAACCTTGAAAGGCAGAGATTTCTTGGCACAGATGAGTGCATTACCCTCGAGCTGCAAGACGGCAGGGTGCTAATTTAGTCCCCTGTTAACAGGGTGTAGGTTTCTGGCATGGCTGTCCACTCTCCCACAGTTACAATCCACAGTGCTTTCATGCAAAAATGTGTGGGGTTTTTTTTTTCTCTCTCGGTCATCATAGCATGGACATGAATGTGTTTGTGATGTGCCCTTGTTCTGTGCTCTCTTCCCTAACACATCTCTCTACCTGATGTGTCCTTTCCCCTTACTGAGACCCTTGCCATTGGCTTGTGTCGTCATGTCCAGTATGTGGCTAAAGAGTTTCTCAAGAAGTGTTGTGACAGCCTTGAGGGAGGGCATCAATGACATTTTGTCTCATCATCTTGGCCTGAATTACTTGAAACCATTACATAAGAGAGACTGGGAGCCACGTAGAGAAAAAAGAAGTATTTTCAAAAGGGGCAACATATACAGCGCTCTGTGGTTGATTATATATCTACCCAATTGATTTAGTGCTCTTGTTTTTTCTTTATGTTATTACAGTTATGACGTATGCTTGAAACACGTGTTGCTTACAGATGTCATCCACCTTTCAGCCAGTAAGGAGCCCTGAAAAGCCATTGTGTCTCAACGTTTCGTGCCGCATTTTTTGTTTATGTTACATTCGCGTTTCATCACGAGAACCCCCTCGGTGCCAACATTCAACCTGTCAGAGGTTGACATCTTATGTTGGGTGCTGACATGTTATGTTTGGGGAAGTGTTGATTTGTAATTGGATCTGTTCAAGGAAGGCATGTCAATGCTTTCAGCCTCTATACGTTTCTGACCTACTGTAATGCATGAAAGAATTGAATAAATGTTTGCTTGGACACTTTTTTAGATAGCAAATAAATAGCAAATTAACATAGCGTTTATACTGT
The DNA here is from genome assembly GCA_025773905.1 of Chitala chitala. Classification (NCBI taxonomy): domain Eukaryota; kingdom Metazoa; phylum Chordata; class Actinopteri; order Osteoglossiformes; family Notopteridae; genus Chitala; species Chitala chitala. Next base: position 7,866,655 of record JABJVR010000034.1, read on the forward strand.
GTGTCAGCAATAAAGTGAGAAGTAATTAAATAACGAGGTGCTCAATGACAGTTGTATTCTACTTGAACTTGGGCTGTGAGACCCAGACAAACCCTAAACATTCCTTTAATTGTTTTGATGCCCTGTTAGTTTAAATTGTGTGTTTTCTGTGTATGCAGTATCACTATTATAATATTGCTATTCTGTGAGTGACAGTCACATGACTGGTCTCGTCAGGGTCACAAGGTTCCTATTCTCTGTGCCATCGGGAGGGCTCTTTCGGTTGCGTTTTTTTCAACAGAAGAGGTCTGTCATGTAGCGGCGTATCAGATGTGAGGGGTATGCAGCGTCGCATTAGACGAAGATGTCTAGTAAGCAAATAACTAATGTAATGCACTGTAATGTAATATTCTTTGACAGTGTCTGCCTGACAGGGTATATAAAATGTTGCTGAAAATTACAGTTTGCTCTTTTTCATCAAGAGGGGCGAGTGGTTTTGAATGTGATATTTCGTTTTGTTTTGAAACCGTACTCTCAGGATTTAATATCAGCTAGATACACTGCATGCTGAAGAAGAGTTGGCCACCTGAACTTTGCTGGCTCTAAATACAGCTCTCGGTCCACATAAGTAAAACAATTAGTCAGGAGGAAATAAAAGCAAGTGAAATACTCATACGAGTATAGTATGTGAGAGAAATTGCCCTTTGGATGGTAAAATTTTGGAAAAGGCCTCTCTGCTCAGCTGGGTATTTCGTAGTGTGACAATATGCCCGGCTGACCCTGTGTAAGTGAACAGGACCAGAAGATTTTCCCAGTGCATCTCCAGCTTAGCGTACCAGCATTGCCTCAATGGTACTCACCACCTCTATTATTTTGCATGTGGCCAAGTGACAGGAAACACTTGACAAGGTCTGTATTTGGAAAATCTGCTAAATCATTCTGTACATATAGAACCTATAACGGGACACAGAGGTTGACACGGAGGTCATGGGATACCACAAATGGGCAATATGTAACCATAAACTTAATGGTAGCATTAAAAACTAGCAGCACAAATACTCACTGAGACATGTGGTTACTCTTAAAACCTCCTTACTGAATCACTGCTAGTAAATTTAAAGTGGCAGTTTCTCTGCTCATAGTACCAGAGTTTAAATGCTACAATACTATATATAAAACAGGCTAAAATGTACCACTAAATAAATTACCCAAAACATAAGTAATCATGCTGCATTACTCAGTGACGTGTGCTTGTGTGTACTTTCCCGAGACATCTGTGGCTTGGTAATGAATGTAAGTTTCTTATGCCCTCCATTTCTGTCCTCTGACCTTCTGAAGGGGGCAGAATTATGATCGTTCCTGGAAGACAACGTCGTGAAAAAGGTCCAGGATCTCAGTACTTGAAAAGAGCTCTCCTCTCTGTAGTGTGTGTGGAATGACCCAGAAACACTGAGGGATCTGGACACACCCCACAGCATAGCAACCATTTCAAACACCGATGCACACTGAGATGAAGGAGGGACATCTGTGTAGACTCTGAAACAGAACTTTTGCTACCATTACCAAACTCCTGTCATTGCAGGATGTGTGTTTTGTTAATACTTTTATATACGGTATGCAGTATATTCAGTGAATCGGTAATGTTGAATTTAACGCAGGGCTGGTGCTAGGTTAATGAGAGTTTTAATTAGCATTGTTAAGTGAGTGATTTCTTCAGTGTAAGCCATTAAATTGAAGCAAAAAGTGAGTGAACATATCACAGAAGCACAAGGGAGAAGAGGGGGATGAGAGTGGTTACTGTGGGCCTTTGTGTTATTAAAGGGGGGTGTCTGCTGAGCTGAGAGGTCAGGTAAAGGTGCCTGCAGCTGCTCTGTACCCATGATGCAGGAGTCCTGCTGCATGAGTGCACGGTAAGGCCGTGTGCAAGGTGAGCAGACAACGTTACCTGAGCAAGCCAGGTAAACAGACATGTTACCTGAAGCAAGCCAGGTGAACTGACATGTTACCTGAAGCAAGGCAGGTGAACAGACATGTTACCTGAAGCAAGCCAGCATGGGGGAGGGTCTCAGAAACTGAGGGAGTTTTGACTTTGTCCGTTTGCTTAAATATCATTTTATGGTCAAACACTTGGCTTGGGAAAATTTGCTAAATCTATTTTATCAATAAATTTTTTGGTTTAGAACAATGTGTAATGAATATTGCAGTATACATTAACCTATTTAATTTACATTGAATCATTTATCAGATGCTTTTATCCAAAGCGACTTACAATACATACATTTTACAGCAATATTGGTTCTCTGCATTTAACCCCACCCCCTGGGGGGGGGCAGTGGGCAGCCACATGGAGGAGCAGTGGGCAGCCACATGCAGTGCCCGGGGAGCTAGCATTCTGAGTGTTTTGCTCAAGGACACACAGTGGCTGGACTGGGATTCAAGCCAGGAGACTTCCACATCCCAGCCTGATGTTCTACCCATTGAGTCACCAGGCTGCTACATTTACAGCATGCTGGACATGCTTTCTGTCAAACCGCCCTGCCCCTCAATTCCAAGCATACAGTAGCGCGATGGCAGTCAATGTGCGTTATCAAGTGAGGAGCTTGTCTGTAGAACCAGCAGCATATCTTCAGTAATTTTTAAGTGGTTTTGTTACGCTAAATCCGATGTCAAAAACCAAACCACTGTCCATTTTCAAATCTGTTTGAAGTCTGTGCCAGCTAAAAGTAACTGCGTGACAAACTTATGGTATTCCAGCTTTTCAGACAGAGGCACGCAACCGAGTGGGAGAATTTTTTGGTTTTGTGAGATGTGTAAGCTAGCAGTAGCCTTCTGGCCTCTGCTAAAAAGCATGTAACAATGGTGGAAATATTTTCCCCTTACATACCATATGATCAGAAGGGGCCATGGTGAATAGAAATTGCAGATGTTTCATACTGACAAAGGTATGGTGCCCATATATACAGTGAATAAACCAGATTCATTCTGATGTTGAATATAGTCAACCCCAGACATGAGTTACTAAACCAGAAGTATTTTGGTGAAGTATCTGTGTGTGATTTAAAAATAAATACATATATAAATTGTTGGTAGAAATACGTAAATCATTTTTAAAAATTATAAATGAATAATAGTAAATCAAACATCTAGTTTTTTTTACGATTAACCAGTGGCTTGATAGTACAGCCCATCAATTTACATACAAAATAACCCATAAATAAATGCATTCAGAAACCCGTAGATCTGGAAAAAATTGTTGGTAGAAATACATAAATGTTTGGTATAAATTAATAATTGTTGAGTTCAGTTTTTGAAAAAATAAACTTATTTGAATTATGTCTGTTTTTGATGTTTGTTCTTCAATTAAAATTTATTAAAATTGAAAAGCAGCTGTGCATGTGGACAAAAAATCTGACATTTTATTTTTAGTTCATATCTCCCAGCCCTAATTTCAGTAACTAATTGTGTGTATATGTAAATGCAGTGTGTAGATTCAAATTTAGAGCTCATTGTGATGTATAAAAAAGATTAAATTAAATTCTCATGTGCTTATGTGCTCCTTGGGTAGCAAGGACAGACACAAACACACAGCACAGGGAACTGTTAAATGCACAGACATTTTAAATACATAACGGAGGGTAATGCAAACGTACGAATATTTACAGAAGTGATTTATTGGCAAAATGATGAGCATAGCTTTAGGAACCATTTATATTGTATTTAAAACTAAGTTATGAACTTTTTAGTTGATGTTCACTTATTCCCTAAGCAGGAAGAATTGCGAGGACACGACTGTACTACTTTCTATTGAAATTTGTTTATCTACATTCATTTTTATGGGTGCCATAATTATTCCCAGAATATCTGAGAGAGAACATCAGAAATCCCATAAAGCACATTCTAATTATCGCTGCTTCAGAATTAAAACAAAGTCGTCTGGGAGTGCTGTCATTTTCAGGGCCCATTGTGGAATTATGTCTCAATCAGCACCACCTACAATAATTACTTTTTAACATCTAACTGCACATTTGCCAAATGATGCGCGATTTACAGCAAGCATGTTCAGGAATGCAATCAGCAGGACAGCCATAAATTTTGACATGTCTAGAGGATTACCTGTGTTTGTGTACAGCAGTGTGCCTGTGGAACATTACTACTGGGAACTCTTGTTCTGAGAACTGTTGTTGTCTAACAGGGCATTAAGAATTAGGTTTAATTCAGATAATGAAGATTTTTTTTTGTGTTAGTGTTATCCCAGCATCAAACAGAGCCTTTTGTTATTGTTTTTTAAACTTCTTGTTGGTTTTACTTTTTTAATTCCAGCTGTCATTTATGACTAGCATGATGGGGTTATACAGGTGCTGCATGATTGGAGTTTGGTAACTGCAGGTTACTGCAGTGTACTGTGATTCTTCCGCACAGAAAGCCCTATTACCTGTGAGTTCTCTGAGTGCCTGTCTGACACAGACTTCTGCTGTAACGCTTTAAGATTAAACAAAAACCACCACAGAGAGCTGTTTATTTGTTATTCACTGGTTTCATTAGTTTCTCAAGACGTTGGTTGGAATCACAAATGTATTTGTCACATAAAAACAAGAGAAATTAGGAATGATGAACATGCAGGGACATTTCAAAAGACGTGGTGTTTGATGAACGTTTGAGCTTCTCTGCTTGGCTGGTGAAACGCCGGGGTTACCCTGCAGGTGGAGGGATGTCGACTGATCCTGATCCAGACAAACAGCTCGACTCCTGAGCTGTCCAGCGTGCGTCAGCACTGCCAGGACCGAGCCCTGGCAGCGGAACAGAACGTGAGGTTGAAGCAGCGGCATCTTGCAGGTCCAGCTATCAGAACACTGGAGCTCCGTCCACCGACGTCTCTCAGCACGGCTATGGCTTGCCTACTTGACAACCTCCCCTTCACTCCTAGCTCACTTTTTTTAGTGCACTTCTTTATAAAAATATTAATGCTATTCATTTTGACTGCTGTGCTGCGACAGGGTTTGTTGAACACTGAGCTTACACATATGATTGTGCTTCTTCTGTTTGGTCTGAGGGTGTAAAACCTACGCAGACTGATCCACAAGCAGTGAACCACTTTTGGCTTGTCACAAGTCAACAGATTTGTGTACTTGTATCTCATATATTGAGAGACCTACTTTTGTTTTAACCCCACCCCTGACCCCAATGTGCATGAAAGATCATACTGAAAAGGGAAGCATCTTCCTCCAAAATCTTCAGGACTGCATTATATTAGAATAATGATCTTTAATGGAGCGCATTCACAGAAAGCTAATGTGTGAATAATTATCAATAGTGTTTTTCTTTTCCCCTGCAGATAAACTTCAGGGGCTTGATATTGGGCTAGTTGGATTGGTTCATTTGCCCTGTAAGGACATTGACTTCAGTGTTCAATGGTGAAAAGCACTTGATGTCTAGATGGTTGTGCTATGTAAAAGTTGTGATAGAAGTCTGATGTTGAAGTCCTATAGAGATGCTTTAGTGGTACTGCGAATTATGCAGTTAGCTTTCTTTTTGGTTTTTGTACCACTTTTTTTTAGAATGTAGGCTGCAGTTCAAAGCTAATGAAGTCTTTTTGTATGGAAAGTATATTTAACCTTTTAGTTAGGCTCTGTGCATATCCATTCGAGCTTGGACAGCATGCATTGCTCAAGCATGTGTCGCTTCTTTTTCAGATTGCTAGGTGAGACATTCCTATGTTACGGTAATAAGTGCCCAATGACACGTTGACATCCAAGGCAAGGTGCCCCACAAAGGCACTGCAACACCTGCCTAGTTTTGCCTTGCGAGTAATAAACATCATCTGGTTTTGACATTGAGAATCCCATGGAGAGGGTAGCATGAAAAAATGGGACAAATGTGAGTTTGTCCTTTGTGCAGTGTTCACTTTGAGATACTATTGGAATAACACACACATACACACATGCATACTGGTGCTGCTACACTTCTGCAAGACTTGATCATGGTGACACCCAGCAATGGTGTCTCAAACATTGAGGCCAAACAAATAAACATGTGTCTTCAACAAAATCTGTAGGTTTTAGTATGGCGTCTCCATGTATAGCTTTCAAGGTGCATGTAGGTGATAAGGGAATAAGGGACATTTTTTTTTTCCACTGACAAGCTGATGCATTGCCCTACAGGATGTACCATCCTGGTAGGTGGGACTTTGGTTTCTGAGGGTCTTGGGAGCTGTTGTTCCTCTCGATCTTCTGTGAACCAGTGATCTGCACCTGCATAGACTTCCAAGTACCCAATTGGATTCATTCTGAGGTGACTTTTCCTTGGTAGTGTGGGCTGTCTGATACTAAGGTTGGAGTCCACATATTTTTGATTTGTTACAAAAGACATGATTGCTATATGATGTAGAAGGTCCAGGCTAATGAGCATACCAGATAACTTCAAATATCATAAGACTTATGAGTAATGTCTCGTTTAGTTCTTTTCAGACATTATTTATTATTTTAAATTTATTATTTATTTTCTTATTTCAGCATTTTATTCAGCTTTTTGAATCTTGTCCCCATACAGTTAAGATGGCTGATATCAAATGACTGCAAAGAGGCGTGTGCGTCGTTTTTGAAGAATGAGTATGCAGGTGTGATAAGAAGCCCTCGGTGGGGATGTTGTCCTGCCATGGAAGACCATGCACCTGTGTTCTGTTACTGTGCACATGAGATTAGATCCTTCTACTGGTGATGGTTTCTCATACTGCGGGTCACCGATGAGCGTGACCATTGTTCACGTGTTCTAGAGCACCGGTGCCTGAAGGCGTATTTGCAATAACAACAACGACAATAACTGTAGTATTATTGTAGTAGTCATCGTACTATTTTTACTGTTTTCTTCAATGACATAAACGAACGTTCTACATAACTAATTGATTGACGAAAGGTTTCAATTTGTGTAATTATTTGAATGCTTGCTTGCATAGGTTGTAGTACCTTTTAAAATGCTACAGTTTTCTTACCGCAGTCTATGATACAAACCCCATACACGATTAAAACCTAGGATGACTTTTGTCTTGAAAAACACACACGGTTAATCGCACCTTCTCAAATCGGTGATATGAAGTCTAAAGTCTCGACCGTCTCGATTTAAAAAAGACAGTCTATAGAAGGTAGTCGCGTGCTCGCTCCCGATGGTCCAGCAAATTTAAGCCGCCGTGAAAGCATCCAGTTTAATGACAGACGGAGAGAACTGAGGGACAGATGCTGTGCGTCACGGCACGGAGGGTCTCTGACAATTTTAACAACTAAGGCGAACTGGATACGGATACAGGCGACTGTTCTGTTGGTATCATTTTTGACTGATCCGTTAAGTTGTAGCTTGGCGAAACATACGCCGATACGATGCCTTCGATGCTGTTCTAGTTCACTGAGAACCAGCGCCAGTATGTGGTGTTACAGATCTGGCACTCTGCTAACTTACACAAGTTATGCAAATGCAAATCAACGATAAAGTATAGTACAGTATGTAGACGTATAAACAGATTAGCAGTTAATAGTAGTACGTATTATGTTGAGAGTTTATACAAATTAAATATAAATATGTAAGATTTTATTGCATTAAAGAAAATTTTAATTATTTTTTTGCAGAGCATTTTCATGATTTCATTTCGAACAATGATGTAGCTTACAGAGTTCTGTAATAATGGTTTTAGAATGAGCAATAAATATTACGTTCATACGAGTTGTTTTTAGAGCAGAATGTTTAGCTAACGCAATCAATTAATTATAAATTAAGAACGAAAATGACTCGACTCTGCTAAATCGGTTCATATTTCAGTTAATGATTCGGAGTTTAGATAATTGTCATTATCTGTGTCATCCATCTTAATTGTCTTGCTCATTCGAAAAGTTTACACCGTAGACTTGCATGTCCAATATATTTACAGACACTGATGAAATGTGTCCGTTCCTGTCTGCAGCATGATGACTTGCGACACATGCTGGGTGTGGAATTGTTACGTGTAAACGCTATTTCACGAAAATGCTGTATTATTCTTATTAACTGGTTACTTTCTTACTAAATTTAACCCTGCTTATGGGAGTTGTGTAAATAATTACCCCATACACATTGCACGCTTACAGCAGAAAAGAGAGAAAAATGTACACACACACACAAACCTTTTGACAAACCTTTCATTATTATGTTCGGGTATTTGCATTCATTTTATCTCGTGCTTGGAGCACTGAATGGAAGTGTGGCTGGCGTTTAACATTTTTTCATGACGAACTTCCTTTACTCTGTTCATTTAACATCTACAATTAATCGGCCAGTTACTGGAAGTCAAACAGATATATCAACAGATATAGTCACAGACGTCAGGCGTCATGTTTGAACGCTAACATGATACGGCACCTTTCGTGGGGAGGGCGTCAGAGTGCGGGAGAGCTATCTAGAGTTGCAAAGTGTTAATAGCAAACTGTGATAGGGGGGGGGGGGGGGGGGGGGGGGGGGGGGGGGGGGGGGGGGGGGGGGGGGGGGGGGGGGGGGGGGGGGG
>JABJVR010000034.1:7882920-7897552 GCA_025773905.1 Chitala chitala
AGACCCAAAGCGGGAATTGAACCTCAGGCCTGGAGGTGCGCGGCGACAGTGCTAACCACCACGCCACCGTGCCGCCAGAACAAGATATCCATGAGGAAAATCGAAGCGAAAACGAATGCCTAAGGTTTTTAGCGAACGGTATGCGTTGAGACTCGATAGCAGCACAGACGGATTCTGTTAATAGTTAAGAGATTGACAGATGGCCTGGGTGGAACGGACAGGTGACACGTTCTCACAAAGAAAGATATTGGATATTGAGAGCTTTAATTGTGTTATTTATCCAGGTTTTGATGGATGTTTCTTGCAGCATTGACAGTGTACTGGGTTTCTTAGGTGCATAGAAATTAAGGGGAGGGGGATAATATTTAAGCCTTTGAAATAAATGCTTAAATATTTTTGTTATATGTTTGTCCCCCCCAGTAGCATACTCTCTGTCCTTGGGTTTACATGTTCATTGTCAGTGAAGAGGACTAAAAAACTGATGGCTTATAAGTGCACAGTTTAAATTCAGACATCCTCATCAGCATGCAGATTCAGTGTTTCAACACAATGACAAACAGTAGGTTCGGGCTGCACTTGTTAATATGCTTGTTCCATTGTCTTCCCAGGCTCTTCTGCAGGATGTCAAGCAAGGAGCGACGCATAGAGTCAAACTGCCCCTCCTACATCAAGACAGAGCCCTCGAGCCCTGCCTCCCTCAGCGACAGCGTCAACCACCACAGCCCCGGCGGCTGCTCAGACGCCAGCGGCAGCTACAGCTCCACCATGAATGGGCACCCCAACGGCCTGGACTCGCCCACGCTGTACGGCCCGACAGGAGGCCTGGGGGCTGGTGGAGCCGGGCCCGGGGCCGGCAAGCGCTATGAAGACTGTTCCAGCACCATCGGTGAGGACTCGCAGATCAAGTGCGAGTACATGCTCAACTCCATGCCCAAACGGCTGTGCCTGGTGTGCGGCGACATCGCGTCTGGCTACCACTACGGCGTGGCATCCTGCGAGGCCTGCAAGGCCTTCTTCAAGAGGACCATTCAAGGTTGGCTTTCTCTTCTGCCTCAGGGGCTCTATGGGGCTGGAAGGCGAGGGGTTCCATAACAGAAAATGCTGAAAGGACCTGTTTCATAAAAACCACGAGGAATAGGAAATAGAAAGCATCAGTGTTTGAGCTTTATTTGTGGGTTTTTGTGTAAATCCTTTAATGAACTCTTAAACATTTCAGCTTCCTGAAGTCCAGAGAAACAGGAACGTTAGTGCGTTTTTCAAACCAGTGCGCCAAAACACTCACACTTGGATAATGAGTTCATTTGAGTGAAGGCCTGCCCGTTGATGATTAAGGACTGACATATTGGCATGTACCATCCCATTAGCGAATGAAACAACTGGTAATTAGAGGAGGAAAAAAAATTAAACGTCTGTTGACTCCAGATGTGTGTGCATGAAGAGATAGGTTTCTGGGTTTAGTGACTCCAAGAACATGTGGACCATCAGAGTTTGCGAACAGCCCTTCGTGTACACGCCGTACTCCAGGGATGCCCAGAAGTTGCTATAAGGAGATGTGAGACCGTGTTAGTGCCTCCTATTGGTCAGTGTTCGTCTGTCCCTGATAGCATCTTTCAGGTGGACAGTCACGTGTCAGGGAGATCACAGACAACAATGCCAGTCAGTTATGCAAGCTGAGCACTTCCTGTCATTGAGGAAGTAGAGTCAGAGGGTAGTTGTTCTTTAAAAAGGGATTCTATCCTAAAATGAACTCAGGAACAGACTGGTTTATTGGCACCTGGAAATGTCCATCCGTGAACAGAAAAAAGCACATCACAGCATAAAATTGGGGAAATAATTACAAACTACCATACTAACATTGCAGTCGATCCACTCTTCAATGGCAGCGTCTGCTTTAAACAAGTAATGTTTTGAATGAAATATAGTTTTTCCATATACATTTTTTTGAGGCACGACGAAAAGCCAGTTGCAGAATGTCGCAGTGGCTTAGAAATGTGCCTCCAGTACTGAACACACACACACATTACTCTGTCCACTGTCAATCCCCAGTCGCTTTATACCACATCCCATCAAGGGCATGATGGCCCACCTAATGTGAGCACCCAAATGCCTCAAGGAGATTACCTCGCTAATGAAGACTGGACCCCCGTTTAAGAGACATGCATAATTAAAACATTGTTTCCTGTTGAATTAGCAGACTTTAGCATTCAGCCTCCCTGCATTCACACTAATCTTCCTTTTAATGAGGAGACATCAGTTCGCAGAAGAGAAGTCAATATAGATCAGTGTTTACAAAGTCTGATTAGCTGTGAAATATTGCATCAGTGTGTGGGCCTTGAATGTGTCTTGTTTTAATTGCATGGGTCGGACTTACCTTTGAAAGCCCCCCCCCCATGTAAATCAAAAAGAGATACCACCAAAGACAATTTATACATCTGCCCCCCACAGCAAACCTCTTCCCCCATGTTGCTTGATGCACTGTAAATGAACAAAGCCATCTTGCTTTTGGTGGGCCTTTTCTGAAAGCCCTGCTTTGTTCTGCTTTTTGCATTATGACGTACGCTCCCCTCATGTTTGAAATGCGTATTAAAATTGAAAATGAATTTTGAATAACTAAAGGAATGCTTTAGTTTTGATGCAAGGTCATCATCCTGTGTTTCTAACAGAAGTGTAATTAAAGATGGTACTAGGCTATTTACTCTCCTGTTTTTCTATGTAGTTAATTCACCTTGGCACAGAAAAGTATCTTATGAGATTAGTACAAGAGTTTCATTATCTCCAAACATGCTGGTTTTAACATCTTTCAGACGTTTCCTCTGAATGACATGTCAAATGAAAGTGGTCAAAGTGGATTTGGCAGTCACGTCAAGGTTTCTACTGAAGAATGGTCCGGTATCATCCAAAGACCAACTCACACTTCGACTCCAAAACGGTTCCTTAATTTTCTGGGTATCGGCAAAATTATGTGGAAATTGAAAGTTTTTTGCATAAACCTGCGCTCAGGCTTAAGTAATAATTTCTGGAGTTTTGTCTGTCATGTATGCACAGAGTTTTTAAACAAGGATGTTTTAATAGCTGGAATTACTTCAGTAATTTTTATGCAATTTGTTCCATCCAGGCTGTTAATAAGATGTTTCAAGAGTTTTTTGATGTTTACTAAACAAGATCCAGAGTGACCAATTAGGGACATGATAAATGAATGGCGGCACCGCAAACCGCCCCCCGTCTTACGTGAACCGAACGTGAGAATACGCTGCCTGCGAGCCATTACCCACAAAGCCTTCTCCAGGCGCCGTGTGATCATTCTCTTCACACACCTTTTCACAGGAAACATCGAGTACAGCTGCCCGGCCACTAATGAATGCGAGATCACCAAGCGCAGACGGAAGTCCTGCCAGGCCTGTCGCTTCATGAAGTGTCTGACGGTGGGCATGATGCGAGAAGGTAAGGTCACGCTCCCCAACTCTCATCTGCGCTCCTTTCCTGATTGGTGTCCAGCTCCCAGACACACTGTTGGTGTCATTACAGTAATCATGGAGAAAACTGATCACAGGGTACTTTCTATGGCTTAACTGTGAGAGAGGGATTGTGGGGGGCACATTATAGTTAGTGAGTTTATTCCATGTTACCATATTTTACAGAAAATGAAGCCACTGCCCCAAACAGGAAGTAGGGGCAGAGCCAGAACTTTTACAGTGGCCTGGCATGGTTAGACTCGCTGATTTCATTAGAGGGCTAATTGTTTCTGAAGTTATTAACATAACAAAAACTGATGCTGGTGAAGATAAGGTAGCTGTGCGGGTAACCCAGCTATTGCTTAGGGAGGTATTGACCACCCATGGCCACACCTTAGCTTTATCACTGACAGAAAGTTGACAAATGTACAGACGGAGCCCTCGTAACCCACACCACAGACAGTGACTGAACCACCAAGACCACTGTAACTCCACAGCACTTCATTGTTGGTGTAGTCTAGCACCCCTTGTCTGAGAATATCACCCAGTTATTCACTGTTTACTGCTGCAACAGTTACCGTGGTGACCTTGTGTTTTTTGGAAAGAGGAGATATGTGGAACAGCCTGTGTTTATGTCTCCTGCTGTCCCGGACGTGATGGCTATGACAGTGCACTTCAGCCACCCGCACCGTTGTGACAGTGACAGGCCTTGTTGTCTCACAGAGCTATCCCTGGGGCACAGAGTCATCTGTGTTTTTCCTGTGCATACCTGTTCCCTCTGTTTCCTCCTTTCAGCTGGCGCTCAGATAACACAGTTTCCACAACAAACCTTCCCCTCACCAAGCCAGGTGAATGCAGACCTCTCTGGTCAGGGTAGATTACATGAAGCTGGCACAGTTACGGATGAACTGTGTACCAAAACAGCAGAGCCCATAGGTGTGCGTGCGTGCGTGCGTGCGTGCTCGTGCACACGTGAATCACTTTTTGTAATGTCAGAGTCAACACACTAACTGCTTGCAGTCTTGGCCCTCTGTCGCGTGCTTTAACTCCTCATATCACTGCACTGTATTTTAGGGACCCCACAACGTCACTGGAAAAAAACTTAAACCCATAAGGACTGGCCCACCTACTAATTATCTGCTACCAATTGGTTTGCTGTTTAGGTAGTAGTATTTGATAGCCTCTTCCACTTAATACTTGTTATGTAGTAATAAAGGGGGTTTAAGCTGCTAATGACCTAACATGTCCCACGTCACATCCTCAGGGTGGGTTGAGCCCTGCCTAAACATGTATGATGTAGGAAATATGCATACATGTGCGGTCATCTGAAGTGGTGTGCTGCCAGGGCTTATGGTTTGCCTGTGCATTGACTCAACATGACAGGATTGTAATTGATAAGGGGATGGGTGGGGGGATTTAGAAAGGTCTGAAGGGTGTCGCGTGGCGTCCGGCATGCCGCCTCAATCCCCGAGCTCCCAGACAAATGGAAGCCCTTTGTTCCTGCTTGTGGCAACCAGGGCGCACATACATCAACATGGCACCACCATTTGTTGTGAAGCGTTTGAATTTAATGTAGACGTCTAGTTCCGCCTTTGAGTAAGGGTTATTTGGTAAACTTATTAATCCATTTCCCCTATTGTCTGTGCAGACAGTCTGTTTTAGAAAAGGGATCTTCTTTCACTTCTTACACCTTTGGGCTGTGTTTGACCTTAAGACAATGCATGACAAGAGTGTGATCTGCACTCACTCATACACTTTAGGGTTGCACTGTTGGCTCTTTGTCTGCAGCGCTCACCAGAGAAGGTTCCAGAAACCTCTGTCAGCCTGTACCAGGAGGCAATATTATTTGTTGAGGGGTCAGGCTGTATTAATTAGAGCCACACTTCCATTCATTGGAGGGTGCAGTTTGGGGATGATTTTAACAAGGCAGGTATGAGCTTGCATAACAGTGGTGGACTATACCAGCCCCTCACCTGGGGATTTTCCATAAGACACAGATGAAACTGGACCCATTGACACCCCACACCTGCCACAACTGTAATCCTACAGCTCTAGTGACTGCTGAACTAAACAAAAGAAGGGTAATATCACAGTGATATGTCCCCTGTCATCCTGTAGTAAGCCATGTCAGTCCACCACCCCCCATACCAGCAGCCCCCTGCTGACTGACCCTGCACAGTGAATGTCTGCTCATCCAATCTGAATGACAGAGGCAATATGTCCTATAAATAGACCACAATTTATATAACCTACTCCAACCAATAAGAAGAGCTGTGGAGTGGCAAGGTTGATGAACTGACAGCTGACATCTTCAAATGAAGCCAAAAGTACACACACACACACACACAGGGACACATCCCTGCTGTGCACAGATGTTACACACTCTTTGGTCCACGCTAGTCCTCCTGCGCTTCAAATTCTGAATACTTCTCATCCTTGTGTTTGGACATCCTAGCTTGAAAAACTCTAGACGTGAGGTCCCAGCAAGACCAGCAGCTAACACAGAAGAGACAGCCGCCTTGTTGCTTAAACCTTCCCTTGGCCTGGTCCGTCTGTGGGTGTCTTCACTCCTAACAACAGGTGGTGTGCAGAGAGATGCTGGAGTGATCACAGAACCTATTGGTACCCTGTTCTCTGGCCACTCAGCTTGACCTACATTTCCTCAGATGCCATGCGGTGCACTTTTTTCACACCTCTTATGTGCTTTGCATTTGCTTAGAGCACCATCAAAGAGTGAAACGTAAACCGTGTGTTCCTAAAGGTGCTGTACAGGCGGTTGTTCATACCCCGCATGTAGAGCAGGGTTGGTCCCAAAAGCCAAACCCCCACTAACATGAGGCCTTACTGTTAGAAAAAAGAAAAAAAAAAAAACACCCGGTCTTCGGCCTCTTCTGTATGATTCATTCTGCTAAAGCGAGGAGACAACGAAAATCCAGCAAGGTCAATTTCTCCAGTCAAGATGAGGCTGCACAAATGACTGGCAATGAACATGGAGATGTGGGGGACTGCAAGCAATCGCAGTCATCCTAGTAATGATATCTGCCTTGCAAATAAATAATGCAGCGCTGGTAATTTCATGGAAAGGAACATGATGCCCCAAGGCTTATCAGAGTTACTCAGGCTAGTAAATTCCTTTAGGGAAGCAAAGCTTTCACTTTGGTGTTAAAGGGATGGACCTCTGTATAAGAACGACTTCATGCCAGGTTTGAAATGAAGCAACAGACTTGATGTTTTCTCTATCCAGAATTCCACTCATGATGTGTGTAACGTGAATTCTGCCGTGTACCCTATACGATGCAATAACCTGGTTGTGTTTTTGAAACAAAGTTCAAAGGTTGTTGGTTTGAATACTGGAAGGTCTTTTTTTAGCACAGGAAAAAAATGTGCTTAACCCATTCCAGGAAACAACCCACCTGTGTGTACATGAAACATGGCAGATCTTTCATGACAAAGGAGGTAGCTGAACTAAATGTGACATTATGGTACTAAATTGCATAACAGTTATGTATTGTCACATTACTACTGCTGTCTACACCACAAATGTTCACACAGGGTCAGTATTGACCTAAAGGTTTTCAGTGGCTACTTAAAGGTCCATTGAGCAAATATCCCTTTTTGTTCACTTTTCACTGCTTAAACGCATGAACGTTTCGCTGATCCGCAGTGTGGCATTTCCAGACATTGCACAGAAAGCGTGCCTCAGACATCGTTTCTAAGATTTATTAAACACGCTACAGAAAGTGTGTCTTGGAGTCTGCCTTTTGTGGTGTCTACAGTTTAGAAGCTCAGTGTAGCACCTAATCCCTGGTGTGGGTAATTAAAGTGCTCCAGTTACTGTGTAGCACGTCAGACTAGCGGTCCTAATGATGCTGACCACTGGGACTGTGCTAACAGTCACTTGAACACGCCTCTGGGGAGATGCGCCCTGCCTGAATGGGAGCTCCACAGTGAAGCCATCATCCGTGCCGCTGCTACACTTTTCTTTAACCTGTCTCATTCTGTTTTTGCCACTGTGTGTGTGTGTGTGTGTGTGTGTGTGTGTGTGTGTGTGTGTGTGTGTCCGTGTCCTTCTCTCACACACAGCAAGTATAGATTAATGCGATGGTTGCCTCTCTTCTTCTTTGTTTCTTTTAAGTTGTAAGTTGCTCTAAACACACATGCACAAGCACACACACTGAAATACAGACAGGCACACATAAATACTTGTGTGACACGCAAGCACTCTAACACATACACAGACACGCACATGTATGAACGAACATACAGACACACCTATGAACACGTGTGAAGCCTCACGTGAACAAGCGCACAAACTGACAGCGATTGCATCTGCATGCATGCATGCACATGCTAACACAGGTACCTCGGCCTGCATATTCACATCACCACATACACACTCTTCCATGCACACATATATACCTGCCAACACATGTAACTTCACACACACACACACACACACACACACACACACACACACAGCCCCTTTCTTTGCAAGCACTCCTCTCCTTAGACGCTCCCCCACTTCCTGTGACAGGGAGTATAAATCATGCGGCTGTCAGGACCGAGGGCCCGCTGGATTACGCAGCGCCGCTATTCATTTGAAGCCAACAGAGAGGCACAAACGGCGCAGTGTGCGCGGCTCACCAGACTGTGCCGATGGGCTGCTCACGCTTCGCACCCCCCCACTTTAAATCTAAATTAGAGAGAGCCCGTCTTTAGAGAAAGTCTCAGGAGGATGTCATGGTTTTGCAGCACCCATCTTTCCATTGTGTCCTACTTTACACCCAGAAATAAAAAGAAAAAAAAAACGTGACTGTATATAAAGTGGACAATTGTCACACTCAAAATGGACTGGAATTGAAAGGGACTCATAATGGTATTTTTCTGTAAAGACCACTTTAAATAGACCTTTGTTTGACTCAATTGTGTCACAACTGACAGCTAAATAATTACAGTTAAAGTGTGAAATGTGCAATTCATGACTTCAGTAGTGACAGAAAATAATGAAGCTGGGTTACAGCAGTGATGTTTGTCACTGTTTTGGATGTTGCCCATGGCGTTGCTGAGAGTGACACGCGTCATTTGGGTGTTAAGTAGCCGCGGTGCAGGTTGCAGGGGAGGGGCACAGGAAGGGACAGGGCTCGTGCAGACGACAGGGCTCGTGCAGACGACAGGGCTCGTGCAGACACCAGTGCTCCTTTGAGCAGCCGGTGAAATCCCAGCGTAGGCAGGCATGTGTGTATGAACACGTGTATGTACAAGCGTGTGTGTATGAACACACCTATGTACAAGCGTGCGTGTATGAACACGTACGTACAAATTTGTGTATGTACACTTGTATGTATGACCACATGGTGTTCTCTGCCTACAGGCAACCAATGTCCTCAGGCACTGGTGTGACAAGCGAGCTTTTGCTGTTTTGTCCCTGTCTGTCACAAGCTAAGACATGGGAAAGGTGGTTAGTGATAGGCCATTTTGCACACTGATAGTTTTTGTTTTATACATATACGTGTGTGTGTGTGTGTGTTTTATATGTATTTTTTGTCTCAAGGCTCAGGTTGTTCTAGGAAATCTATATTTTAATTAGCCTTAAATGCATTTTGCAGTATTTTTACACCCCTGAGGCTGTAGGCCAGAAAGATGTATGAAGAACTTCACAACTGTGGTTTATGGGAAATGGAACTAGGGGAGAATAGAGTGGATGGGTTAAGAATGTACTGAGCTTTATGTCTTGCGTCTGTGGGCCTGTACAGATTTTCCTAACGAGTATAGTTGCCCCTCGAAAAAGTTCAATCCGTCGTCCAAACCAATGGCAGACAGGTAGACAGCCATGAGATCACAGGAGAGGAGCTCTGCCTGTCTTTTGCAAGTCAGACATTCTCACTTGGCTGCGAGACAGCACTGCTCTTTCTCCGTTGCTGTTTTACATCGCTGGTGATGTTGCGAGATCGCAGTTTTCTCCTGTGGAGCCGTTAAGTGCATAAGAGTCCCACCAAGTGGATGGCTCGCCTGTTCTACGGCATCATGGAAGTCGTCCCAGACGGCCACGTAACGCCCCTTTTTCCTTCCCCTTCACTGACTGCACGTGTTGAATTTGTTGAAAGCGACAGGCTTTCTGAAATAGAGGCGGGAGGGCAGCAGTGGCCCGAAAAGAGCTCAGACCTCCTCCATTGACTCCTGGAACGCTCTGGAGTCTAAATCTGGCAGCTCCTGAGAGCACTTTGAGAAGCCAAGATAACAGCAATCTCTGAATGGGAAGGCCTGGCACAAGCTGAGTGAGGAAGCCTTGAATTCCTGTCATCAGGAAATTGTCACGACTCACTGGCCACAACAGCCTAGCATCATCTTGGTGACGGCCAAAAGCCTAACGCTCTTTAGGAAGCTCCGCCTTCCTCACACAGGCTGCAAATTTGCCAGAGATGTCTTGATACACAAGGGAGGCACATGAACATGAAATGCATTTCCAACCTTTTGGCTTATCTGAAGCTTTGAGCAATGGCTAAAACGTTTGCTATGTAATTTGTAGTCTTCAGCCCTTCATACAACATGCTGCTGAAGGGTTCTGTATCGTGAAATGGCAAATTTTAGTCATAATTTTACCAAAGTTGGTGGACTGGCTAACCATCTTATTATCTTCTGCTGGTCCTGGATGTCTGTAGATGATCAATGTACTTATTTGCACAGACTTTAGATTCACAGTGTCAAGTAAATATGTCCAAATGTAGCTGTACATCCATAATTTTACGTCTAGTGTTGTCTGCCAGCCACAGCGCCCTCTCCCCCTCTGTCAGCCCATCTGGCTAACGGTTCTGGCTCCAGCAAGGGAGGCCCCGCCCCCAGCATCTGCCAATCTATAAATGGTTCTCAGGCGTGCTGTAATGGGTTGTTAACGATGTCATTTCCCCAATGTCCCGTTCCGAAAGGACTCCTACATTCCTTGACAGCGGAACAGAGAATGTTGGTGAAGATGCAATTTGGTGACGATCACTGGACGGACACCAACAGAGCTTGACGCTAATATAGCCTGTTTTGTTTTTTTTTTCCTAGAGTTTAAATCTTTCCAGTCTTGTGTCTCTCTTTCTCATCATATTTAAACAGCATTTGTAGAATTTAGAAAATCAGTACGAACATGCATAAACATGGATTCCACTTGAGACTAAAAGCTCAATTTATAAAGCTGTTTCGAAGCTATTTTTGCAAACTGCTGCTACAATGCCTCCGTGGTGTAATTTGATTTCTTATCAAATATTTTGCAGCTGCCAATAAATCTGAGTAACTGTACAGGCTTTGGTCTGAAGACCTTTTGGAATGAAAATGTCAGCAGCAGCAGACGGCATACAAAAGCAATCAGAGTTTAATTAGGCCGTTTTCGAAGCAGGAGACGGCAGTAGCAGAGAGGTGTGTCGGAAGTACTGCTCACTATCCCCTTCTGGTATGAGAGGTTTGGACATTCTTGGACTAGAAGGTGGTTTCGAATTAACCAGAAGGCTACAGCCTGAGATGAGGTAAGCTGATGTGGTTGAGCAAACGTGCTGATAGAAGAAACATGCAAAAGACGGGGACTCAGGCCCCAAAGTGCCACACTACGTCTTTAGGCTGTGACAAAAAGAGGGCACAAAAGTCCTTTTGGGTGGGGGGGTAATTTTCTCTCACTGGATCGTGAAACACTTCAGCTCAGAGGTGTCTGGGACAGAGACAGTGGGATTTTTAGGTATAAGGAGCAGCTCTGAATTAGCGCACTTGCAGAGCCAGCGTCTTCTGGGCAAAAGAGCCAGGCATTGTCCTTCCAGCTTTCCAGCTTTTTCTAGCAATAATTTAGCTAATGGCACGATGATTATGGTAAGGGCCTGGGCTTGTGGGGCTGAATTTGAGCTAACACATGCAGACAAGGTCCTGGGAAGCCCTTGGCGAATTCTGTTTGCAGCTGCAGGAAACATGCCAGCATCTGAACCACAGGGTAGGGGAGGAAGAAGGGTTGTCTTATGTGGACCAAGCGATGCCTGGAACTGCTGATGTTCAGACTTAAAAAGAAAAAACAAAAGCAATGTCAGGTCACAAATTTGCACTTTGCACTGACAGATTGTAGTGCAGTAACATCTCATTTGTTAGTGTTTGGTCTGGACGTGTGGCAACAGGAAGGCGTGGCTCAGTGTCTGACATCAGCCTCGGCCACCTGCCTATGGACAGCTCTGCCCTTCCCCTCCCGCTCACTCAGACATCATCTCGGACCAGTGTGCAAAACGCATCTGTTTGATCTTTTGTGGCTTCCCTTACTGTCCCCATGCTTGTCTCATCAGTGTCTGTGACTGTGGAATTTGCTTAGACTCCGTTTAATAATGATGATGTACAGAGAGATCATGTTACGCATATCAGCAGACCTATCAAAATAAACAAACATTTTATCTATATTTATTAAAATGGTAAAATGTTGGACAAAGGGACTGGCAATTCCAAGGACTAAAAAATCTAGTCTTATTTGCGTTTTGTAATAGATTTCTTAGCAGTTGTCAGTGCGTGTGTTTGATAGCCATATGCTAAGTGATGTGCCCACAGTATATTTTCTTTCTCTTTTTTCATTTGTAGAATGACATCAATACAACTTTATTGCGCAAAGCAGGCAGAGTTGTGTGTTGAAGTTCACTGATGTGGCAGTCAAGTTGAGGAATAGTTACAGCAGTGAACAAACAGTGAGGTGTATGGATGTACAGTTTCTCAGTTGGTAAATCAAACAACAGCAGTGAACAGAGAAGTATGGGGATGCAGGGGTGTTTAGATCTGGACAGGAATCCTGAAAAGGACCCAGATTCAAATTTTTGTATTATAGATTATTATTGTGAAGGGACCACAGGTGAGCTTTGCGAGATGTTGGATGGGATGTGCAGCTCTACCCCTGTGTAAATATACTGTAACCTGGCAGTTCAGTTGAGGGATGGAAAAAGGTGAAGAAGTTTCTGATGTGTCTGACTCCTAGCAATAGTTAGGATTTCATCCTACTCGGTTGAAGTTCCAAATGGACACATTTTATTTGTGAAGTGTTCTGCACTCGATCATCTTTTAATATCTGAAGGATAATTTGTTAATGGTCATTTTTTTCTGTTACTCTGTGGGTTTTGGAAATATGATTTTCAATTTCTAATTTGATTCATTTAGATTAAACTCATTAATCAGGGTAAAAAGTGAGCTAATTGTCTAGGAAATAAATGAGGTCATTAAGACAAGCCTTTATTGAGTGAAGATCTTTGTGGGAGAGGAAGAAGAGAACTTGTCTGTACTCGACAGCAGTCTTCTATAGCCTCTGTGGAAGGGGTTGGACTTAAATTTTATTTAAAAATACTGTCCATAACAGATGAGATGCATTTAAAAATGCTAATTCTTTTCTATGGAGATTAATGGATTTTCAGCGGTCTCTCTTCTACTGTTGTTTTTGTTATCCACAGACTGTTCTGGGAAAGCGTGGCTGTCACGGTCAGGTACAGCCTGGACTGCACACCCATGCGCGGCACTTAATCCTCAGATTCGATGTGTTAATTGATTTTATTTGGATCTTTAACTGGAACTAGATAAAGAGCTCCACATCTCTTTGAAAAAGACATTCACATGAAGTAGTGTTTGCTGAAGTAGACTTTCTTTTTATTTCCCAGATATGGAATGCAACAGTGCTTTAAATTTATTTATTTATTTAAAGGCTGCTTGGTTTTTTTTTTTTCTTTTTTCTTCTTAACCTTCTGTGAAATACAGGCTGGAAATGGAAAATGCAGGGGGGAAACACTTGGCCAATGTCCTCAGTGGTACAGCTGAGACCCTCCAGTGAAAACAGCTCCAGTATAAACAAAACCCATTAAATCTTGACTCCAGGACACACAGGAGTCCCTGGCCCCCCCCCTCCCTGTCTCAGACGTCATTCACTATACTTCCTTCTACACGTTTGACCGTTAGGCATTAAACATAATTGCTCTGGAAATTTGACAGGCGACTCCTGGGGTTGGGGTGGGGTTGGGCAGGGTGCAGTTGGGGTGGAGGCAGAGGCAGGAGCCTGTAATGACTAAATTCCTCCTTGATTTTCTCTTTTTATTTGTTTGCATGGGCTTATTGCTTCATGTGTGTGAGGGTGACTCCACACAATAAGGCCATGCCCGGGCTGCTTCTGACTCCTCTGTAGCACAGGAAGGGGCTGGGCTGGGCTGACACAGTCAAGCTTGTCTCCTGACATGCGTTTGTAGCTCTGAGGTGAACAGAAGACAGCAGTGCTTGTTCACGTCCTCTCCTGCCGTACACCAAGTTTAGCTCATTGTCGAAGACGCCACGTCCCGTCTGTGCTCATTAGCCAGCCACCGAATAGCCCAAACCCCCCACCCCCCTTGTTTAACCACCTCCTGATGGCCGCCGCATTTGCAGGATGCAAACACTCTCGCTGGCTAGTGCCGGCGCAGGTGGAAGTGTTCAACCACAGAATCAGAAATTCAAAGGTTCCTCTTCAGTTTGGCACTAGGTCTGTACCTCAGCATGTAATTACTCAGTGGGAATGCCAAAGCAGTACAGAGCAGCTCTCGCAGAAATGGAAAAAAAAAATGGCTTTTTATCTATTGCCACCAACAATAAAAGCCATATGAAATGTCTCACTTTTCTCACTATTATGTAAAAAATCAAGCTTTCAGGCTGTACTAAGTTTGTAAAAGTACACTCCAGTTGCATAGTGCGTATGCCTTAGATTTGAGAATCCAGAATTGTTAATGCTAATCAAATACAACCCATTTCAAAAAAGTTGGGATGTTTTGTAAAATGTAAATAAAAACAAATTGCAATGATTTACGAATCCTTTATTACATAAATTCAAAAGAATATAGGACAGAAACAACATTTAAATGATCATTTATACAAAATGCAATTTAGTTGATCAGTTTCAACTTTAAATATATTGTCTTTGTGCTGTATTCTATTTCATATATGTTGTAAAGGATATGTAAATGCATTTTGTTTTTATTTACATTTTACGTTTTTGGAATGGTTTTTTTTTGTAAATACACAGCTGTACAGAGTATTTGGTACTGTATTCTAATCATATTAAAACAGCTATACAGAGTATTTGGTACTTGATACTAATCGTATTAAAACAGCTATACAGAGTATTTGGTACTTGATACTAATCGTATTAAAACAGCTATACAGAGTATTTGGTACTT
>JABJVR010000034.1:7910711-7934051 GCA_025773905.1 Chitala chitala
CACTTCCCTGTGAGCTGCTGTAACAAGAGAATTTCCCCACTGTGGGATCAATAAAGTTCGATCTAATCTAATCTAATCTAATCTAAAAACAACCCCACACCATAATCCCCTCTGCACCAAAATTTTACACTTGACACAATGCAGTCAGGCAAGTACTGTTCTCCTGGCAACCGCCAAACCCAGACATGTCCATCAGATTGCCAGAGAGAGAAGCCTGATTCGTCACTCCAGAGAACACGTCTCCACTGCTTTAGACTCCAGTGGCAGCGTGCTTTACTCCATTGCATCCGACACTTTGCATTGCACTTGGTGATATAAGGCTTGGATGCAGCTGCTCGGCCATGGAAACCCATTCGATGAAGCTCTCTATGCACTGTTGTTGTGCTAATCTGAAGGCCACACAAAGTTTCGAGGTCTGTAGCTATTGACTCTGCAGACAGTTGGTGACTTCTGCGCACTGTGGGCTTCAGCATGTGCTGACCCTGCTCTGTCATTTTATGTGGCCTACCACTTTGTGGCTGAGTTGCTGTTGTTCCCAGTTGCTTCCACTTTGTTATAATATGACTAACAGTTGACCGTGGAATATTTAGCAGCGAGGACATTTCACAGATGGACTTATTGCACAGGTGGCAACCTATCACGGTACCACGCTTGAATTCACTGAGCTCCTGACAGCGACCCATTCTCTCACAAATGTTTGTAGAAGCAGTCTGCATACCTAGGTGCTTGATTTTATACACCTGTGGCCATGGAGGTGATTGGAACACCTGAATCAAATGATATGGAGGGATGTCCCAATATGTTTGGCAATATAATATATGTACGTCTCCCATTTCAGCCCAGAACTTAACGGAATCTTTGCCAAACACCTATAAAGAAATTGCCTTTACACAATGTTCAAGTAACGAAATAATATATACATGTACTATGCCAAAGTGATAGACAGTATTTTAATTGTTATCATTTTTGTTGACAGCAGTATATTCACATAGTTCCCCAGTAAACGAACAGTGAAAAACATTCATTTTGCAGGAAATGTAGGAGACGTTATTCTGTGTAAGACACCCAGATGGATTGGTGTCTGAATACAGGAAGCAAATTACTGAAAAAGGGCTAAAGGCTTACCTGAAGCCTGGTATTTGGAACAGAGGCAGTCAGGGGTGTTAGTACACTTGATATTTGTTTTTGATTTTTATCAGAGCGCAGTAAATAACTGTCACACCTGTCCTGCATGGCTGTGTCCTCCACTAAAACAATTATTTAAAATATGCAGAACCAGCCTTTTCCCCGGACGCCAGGAGCATGAAAACGTTTCCCAACGCTAGAAAATCAGGTCGCTTCCGATGGCTTGCATCACTTTTTCTTGGCTGTCACTGGAGCAGTTGTGTTGGTATTTCTGTTTCACTGTTCCCTGGGCAGTGCTGGTCAAATTCATTACATCTCCCAGGAAAAGTGCTACTAATGTAATTCTTAAAAAGATGTTTGTACAAATGTGACATCCTACATAACTGCTAATTAACGATTGTGTATAGTACACATGTAGGCTGTCTCAGGAATATTTTAAAGCCAAGCAGGGCAACAGTGGTCTAGATGTTAGGTATTATCTTTTAATCTCATGGGTGATTATAACACATACATGCATTCTTTTCCTTATAGCTGTCATGTTGCTGAATAGGAGCTAGAAGCAATTTGTTCGAATAGCACATAACCAAGGATGGTTTGTCTTATACAGGTCGTATTTTTGGGATCGCCACTGGTAGGGACAAAATCAGCCCCTAACCCTCTTAAGATAAAAACGTTTTGAGGTCACTAAAAACATTGGTAGGGACAATTCTGCACTCCTAAAATATAGGAGTAGTGACATGTCCCTACCATCCATACCCAAACCTACACTCTTGGTTCTACTGGGTTCTACAACACATTTTATTGCAGTAATTGAGGTGTAGTCTTGTTAAGGACCGTAACAGTTGTATCTCGCGGGGGCTTCAACACACATACATACACGCACGCGTGCGCACACACGCACACACACTACACTGCACAAGATAACCACCTGGAGTCCAGTTGCAGGCTCCCGGCTTCCGCTGCAGACTCACAGGAGGTGTAGGCACAGTGGATGTGTGTCACACTGACAGCACCGCCCATGCCAGCCCGACTTCTCTGAGCTGTGCTCCGTGCTTTCTGACAGCTGCCACGGCCGTAACTCCAGCACCATTGGCAATGTGCAGGCAGATCACATGCCACGGGAATTGTGGTCAAAGCCAGCATTGCACAAAAGTTATCACAACGTTGGAAAGCATAGACTGTTCTAGTTTCCTCTATTCCTGTTGCTTTTACAGTAAGAACATACAGAGAAAGATGGAAATTAATAACAGCATTTTACAAATCTTTTATAAACAATATTAGGAGAAAATTCTTAAAAGCAACCATGAGAAAATGTAAATATTGGTCAGAGGGTACTAAACTGTGCGCACCATATTTGCAGTATTCTTACAGTTTGAAAAATTACTTTTATACCTTTATATTTGTCCGTGTTAATTTAATACCAGAATAAATGTACATCAATAAAATCTTACAATATGTGAAACTACAAAGGCATATATTCTAATTATTTAAGTATCATTAAATTACTTAATTCTTCAGAAACTGAAAGCAAACACCTTAGTTAAATGTCTCAAACACATTGAAAGGTGGATGAGCACAAACTGCTTATCACTACACATATGAAACTGAGATCTTGTTGTCTGGGGGTAATGATCTTGCTGGGAGCACTTTCAGTTCAGCCTTCAATGCTGCTAACCTCTGTTTCTCTATTAGTGTGTAATTTAGGTGTCATTTTAGACTTAAAACTCTCCTTTGGTTCTCATGTTAATGTGGTTTCACAGGTATGCTTCCTGCAGCTGAGAAACATTGCTAGGCTGCACCATTTTCTTACTACAGAAGATACTAAGAAAATTGTGCATGTTTCTGTTTATTAGATTAGATTACTGTAATGCTTTACACTCTTGAAGTACAAACCACGCACTAAACACTTTACAGAGCAACCAAAATGCAGCGGCTAGAATTATCACTGGAAACAAAAAGTACAACCATATAAGTGCAATACTATCCACACTCCACTGGCTTCTTGTTAAGTACAGAACTGATTTTGAAGTTCTCTTGTTAACATATAAGGCACTAAAAGGCAAAGCACCCAGTATATCTAAAAGTTGATTAATAAATATTCTCCAAATCACTCCCTACGATTCTAGAATAGATAGATAGATAGATCGAACTTTATTGATCCCACAGCGGGGAAATTATCTTGTTACACAGCTCACAGGGAATTGGAATCAAGGTGCAAGAAATTTCGAGGTAGAATGCAGTCCTCTTTATGTTCCACGCACATAAAAAAATTATTGGCGCTAGAGCTTTTAGTTACAGAACCCCTAGTCTATGGAATAGTCTACTGGATACGTAAGGGATGCTGAATCAGTCTCAGTCTTTAAATCCTGACTGAAGACCTACTTTTTGATTTAGCCTTCCCACAACAGTCTCCATAGCTCACTGTAATTAATGCTGCTGGTGCATGTTGTACATGCCAGTATAACTGTGATATTTTGCTATGGGACTACCAGTGTTTGTATTATTTACTAACCCTTGTCTGCAATTTTTCTTTCTCTGGGCACCATCTGAGCAGGATGCCTTGTTAGAGCTGCTGACTCCTAGTGTACTCCCTTGGATGGCATTTGCCCAGAGGACACCATGAGCCTGTTGAGAGTTACTTCAACACCTGGGGAAAAGGAGGACTATATAGTGCTATTTACATTAATAGTCTCAATCATACCCTGTTTATTCTGTAATATTAGCAGGCCCAGGAGGGGCTGGGCAGCGATGCAGCCTTGGGCCCCCAAAGGTTTTTTTTTGTTACCACTGGAGTTTTTGGTTCCACTCTTCCTCTGTTGTCTGGCTTTATTCGTATTTATTCACATCTTTAACTCCAGCCATTCATGTGCTGTTATTCTGTAAGATCTGCAGTTTCTTCCTGTAAAGTGCTTTGAGGCACCTCATTGTAAAAGGCACTATATAAAAATAAATTTAACTGAATTGAACTGAAAGCAATTGTTCTTGATAAATTGAAATAACAAGCCCTCAATCACTCATTTTAAGAATTGCAAACCTATTTAATACTTTTTTTCCACTGTTATTTATTTCTAACAGAAAATCAATTTAACACATTTGAAAAATTGCAGCGAGTTGTCAGCTATCGGCTATCGGTTAGGTTAATGGGTTTTAAATTGTGCAAAGCATTAAGTCAAAGCCTCAGTTACAGGTGTCTTAATTAAGAGTGAGACAAAAATCAGTATATTACATGGCTCTCTGCGAGAGGGAATTCATATATCTTACTGGAGAGTACATTATATATACCACACACACACACACACACACACACACACACACACACAGAGGTCTCTTATGTGCAGTTAAACACTGTAACAGCTGCATGATTTTAGTTTTCAGATTCCCTACCAGTTACCTGTTATTGGGTATCTTATCCAGCTCTGTGATATACTATTAGCTGTCAACAGTGAGAACTGAATATTAAAATGTGCACTGTGCATATTCTCAGACCTAAATTAATTACATAAATGCATGCAGACCACTTTTAATAGCTGCAGATGAGACACTATTTTCACCCTTGCGGTTATGTTTAGATACTCGACCGAGTTGTTTTTCCCAAGTGAAATTAACTACTGTGCCTCGGGTGAGTCATCCATCAATTTAAGAGGACTGTTTTTAATAAAGTCCTTTTTGAAGTTTTTATTAATATGCTATTTTCACAACTATTTATTTTTTTAATTCAGCAGTACCTTTGGCGTTTTAGCCCCAGCGCGAATTGTGTTCCCACATTAGTAGGAGGAGAGTCACAAAACAGAATCAGCTGCTCGTGAAATCGCCCCGTTGTGCTGTGGCGTGGCTACACACATGTCAGTGAGACCCCAGGCCTTGCTAATGTAATGTTGTCTCCGTTGGTTTGGAATATTTTGGTTTCCATATGATGAAATGACAACATAAAAACATACATGTTAACCTTTGTGTTTTCATCAACTGACCTACAGCATCCCACATTACAAGAAAAATCTTCCATTAGCCTAGAGTTTTGACTATTTATATCTACCCTGAATACAATGCAGCACCGTGAATTATAACAATTTTAGTTGACCGATTTAACTACCTTAAATTGTAAAACCTTTATAAAACAGTATAAATACATTTCAACATTGTTACATTTGCAGTGAAATAGCAGGAACCTGTTAAGTTACTAAAACCCTTGGACTGAAAGAGAAGGTGTAACAGTAAAGCCAGAAAAGAAATAAACATTTCTCATTCACAGAATTTAGAATTTTACTGCCAGATTAAAAGTGGTGTAAGCGAGCTTTCTTTGTTAGATGTCAAGGTCATAGCATGCTTGTGACGCTAGTGGCTAAACCCCAAAATCCCCTCCGCTGGAAAAACTAATTTGCAGCTCGTTAACGGTCTGAGGCTTTTACCAGCCATCTGAAGGGGCATTAAGTGCTTGGTCCCTAGGTCACCTAACACAGCGTCCATTAGGACCTGCCAGCGAATTAGCACCTCAGAGGATAGACGCGGGATGTCCGAAGTGGGTTCTGCTGACTGGAGCCCATGGCAAAGTGGACAGCAGCTAGTACAGGCCAGGTTTCCTACGGAATCTGACACCATGTAAATGCTGGAAAAGTGGGCTGTGGCAGCTCAGTATGAGTGGCCCTTCAGCTCAAGCTTCACCTTCAAATGTTCTTTAGGTCATGGCATGACTGTATTAGACATGTGACAGGTAAACAACATGAGGCCATTTACACAATTCACTCTTAATGATCACAGCTTTGAATTGCATCATCAGTATCTACCATTTTATTGCCGTAATTGTGTTAAATCTCGGTGCACGTGCTTTTCAAGATAACAATGTGAGCCATGAGCACATACACAAAAATCCAAAGACTGCGGCCTACAGTCAAAACTCTGGAAGTGAGATTATCTTTATTATATTTAAATTGCACTAAATTCAGTTTTAAAATGGCTCAATTTCTTAGCAGAGCAACACTGTGCTCTGGACTAAATTTAGTGCCGTGCCTATTACACTTAATGTGGCAGGGTGTTACCCCATGACATGGGGAAATCAATATATCCTCCTTGTGAATGTATTAGTTTTGTCACTCGGCTACAGGAAACCACGAACCATGAGCTCTTCTCATCAAACAAATTGACTTTTTATATCTGTTTATTAAACAATTAGAACAAGCCCACTTTAAAAGTTGTCACTTAGAAGTTCAGATCAGCACTTTAACATGTGTTTTATGCAAGTTTCTAGTTTCTTTAAAATTTTTTTGGCTACATTTTTAAAAAAAAATGCCAGATAATTTTTTAAAAAAAAAAAAAAAAAAAAAAAAAATATATATATATATATATATATATACACATTTTCCATCAAAAGCATTATTGAGAAGTAGTGAGTAATGTGTGATTAATAACATACTACACATAATCACAATGTTTATGGGATAAAAGACTCTCGGGGTCTTAACACGTGTTGAGATCTGCTTTTGAAATTCAGAAAATTTTTGATCATGTTCATGCTATATAGTGAACATTTATTTCACCTTATGGTGGATTGGCTCAAAAGTGGTAGAAATTGCTGTCTCCTCAGCTCCCTCTTTCCCCCCTCCCCAAACACTGTATTGAAGCTATGGTGATGTGTCTTTTAACCTGAAAACCTAAAAGTATGCTTAGTGTTTTGTGATGCACTGGGACATTGGGAATGTGTGTAGCTATACAATAATCTGTGATGCCTACCCATGACCGCAGAACATTGCAGAACAGGAAAAAAAAACTATGTATTATGAATTACAAGAAGAAAAGTTGTAGTAGCCAACTCTGGGCTTGCCATTAATTTTCAAGGGCCCGTCACATTTATAATGGATGGACAAGTGGTGTGAATTAACAGGGTTTAGTAACGGAGAGCATGAATCATTCAGACCTTAAACTTCTTAAACTGACACACCTGAATGTTGTGGATATGGAATCCTCATTTCAGTCATGAGGCTGGTTGTCCTTGGCAATTTGAGAAACCTCCTAATCTGGCTGGTTCTCTCATTGACTGGCTCTATAAAATGTCAAGATGTTCAGGAAGCCTGTCACTCTCGCACATGGCTACAAACTGTGGATTTTAGATTCTGTGATGACCATTGCAATTCATTGCATCCCTACAATGCTTAATGTGCTTAATGCTGAAGTAGACTTGCTATTTCAGCACACAACAACATATTATACACTTTACTGTAGGTTCTCTTTAAATGGAACACAGTGGACTCTACTGCAAAGTTGTAGTATTACAGTTTATGAAACATATATAATTTTTATCCAGGCAGTTAAAAGGTCAATTCTGTATGCCCAAACACAAACCAAATAGAGACAAGCACCGAATATGCATACTGTTGTAAACTATCTAGTTATGCAATAATGTAAATCAAGAGACTAAGTATTTCAACACAATTTTCTCTTGCACAAAATTTACCAGTTTCAATAACATATCAAATGGGCGGTACTTACGAAGATGGCTGTTACAACAGAAATTATTATTTTCACTTTAAGAATATATAGAAATGTTTAAATGATATTAAGAGCACACTGATGCTTCTGTGAAGGTAGTTCCAACTAAACAAATAATTTTTTACTTCTAGTAGCAATTATGTATGCCACCCTCTCCTGCTTCAGTTTAGATGAGAGCAGAAGAGATCTTCAAACACTTTTCAGTACAGGACCCACAATATTAATGTCAGGTCACACTGAGTGTTATGAAAGACTTTCAAAGAACATCACTCATACCAGCATGCAAACTGTTACTCTACAGACAACAGTAATGTTTTATGTATATCAGATTGATGGGATGACCATACAAGCACTTTCTGCATGAGAGTAACGCATTAACTAGCTCCTATGCATTTTTCTCCCTATGAAGGACAGATTACATTATGTAAAAATCAATACTTTCCCTGTTAGAGACGCAGGTATTACAGCGAGTTGAAGCCAGCTGCGACCTGGAAGTCGCATGAAAACGTAAACACTGAGGTGGGGATGTCATTTCACTTTTTTCTCTGGCCATTTACTGACAGTGGACAAGTACTGATGATTTACCTTGTTCATTAAGACATTGAAGGCGATGTTAACCTTGTTGTTTGACTGTTAACCTTGCTGTCAAACCGCTGTCATGCACAAGGTGAAAAGCTGGTCTCTCCTCAAGAACACAGATGTGCTGAATACAGAGGAGGGTCGCTAAAGAGATGAAATGGAGCAGCTGAAACTTGCAAGTGAAACGTATTTATCTTTGTCCTGTATAACAGTCTAAAACCAGTAAAACCTGGTCAAATTTGTAAAATATATGCATTTTAAATTTCGGTTACACAGGTTGGAGTACAGTTGGGTAACTGTGATTTATGGCCTGAAAAGAAACAAATATTTGGTAACACATATCCCTTATGTTCAATGAGTTTTATATCCCCTATGATAAAGATAGCCTAATTTTAAAGTGGGTATTCCAGACAGGGCATTTTTTCTTATCTCTCTTGGGATCAAACATCAGAACAATCTCATCAGCATACTTTTAAAAGTAGGTTTTCTAATAATTTATACAAGAATCGCAAAAACATCCACTACACTGTTCCAAAGACCATTTACTCACAAAGTTCGTATAGATTAAATATGTGTATGGAATTTGAGTTACAAATTTCATTTTTAATAATTAGCACGTTTAAAATGTAAACTTTTTTTGGTCATTTATAAAACTGCATAGCATCTGAATATAATTTAGCACATTTTTTTTTTCCCCCAAGAATATGGAAATTATAATTCAGTATAATTCATTCCAGTGGAGACACGGTGGTTTTTGTCACTACCGTTTCAGAAAAAAAGATGCCCATTTCCACTTAATCTAGCCAGCATTGGCACTAGAATTTCCAGTTCTTTCAATAATGATAAACACATAAATCGTAAGAATCAGTCTCAGGACGATAGAGACACATTAACATAAAGTGCTTGCATTATTGCCTGAAGTTCTGTTCCTGAAATGTCTTCTTACCATCACCATGGCAAGTTAATGCATGTTCACTTGATATATGTCACGTTTCTGAATAATCAGCCGTCACTCACGTTGGTTTCAGCTTTATTGAATTGTTTTAAAAGGCCCTTCTTGTCTCACACAAAGATTAAAAACACCATATACAAACAATCTCCACTCTGTAAAAACATTATGCAACACTTAATTTTGTGGAATTTGGTACTCTTTCTGTTCTCATTATAAACCAAAAAGCATTTTTAACAAACACCTTATTTTGTAAACTGACTTATAAGATTTAAATACGTTTTTTTTTTTGTTCTAAAATTAATTACAAAAACATTGAAAAATATTTATACCTTGCTTTTTGTAAACTAAAAAATTGGATTTTTACAACGTTTACAATTAAATGTTTTCTTGTTTGCTTGCATCCATCCTGCATATTACAGAAAACAGAGCTAATGCTGAGAAGTGCTATTCAATTTTTAAAAAGCATGTATTCCTTGGGTGTCATTGTAAGTGACACCCAAGGAATACACAATGCTCAATACTGTCAATGCTCAATACTGTAAATGCTCAATACTGTTTTGGTCCTGGTTGCTGGAAATCAGTCCTGTAAACACCACACTTGTGAGGTTAACCTGGACATTCTGCTTTTAAAGCCACAAATTTTACCCACAAAAAGATTCAACAGCGTGCCTCATTTGTGCTCACCGCGGTGTTTGTTTTTTAACTGTCTGAGGGGCCTGGTCTTCATCCTTCTTCTTATGAATCTGGGCCACTATAGCCTGCCTAACAGGAACTGCTGCGCTTTCAAAAGACTTTGTCTTTCAGTCCGTTTAAGGTGACCAGAACTCCAGGGTTCTTACTGGAATATTGATGAAAAGGCCCACTTTTTAAAAATTGTGTATTAAATCAGTTCAGTGCTTAAGATAATTAAAGTCGGTCGAATATGACAAGCAGATGGCCCTATAGTAAAAACGCATTTTTTAAATTGCGACAGACGGGGTCTCCTGCTCTGAATGGAAATCAATGGATCCTGCGGTTGTAAGGCACAGAGCCTGAAGCCATTGTGTTCTCTTGGTTTCCCCGTCAATCACCCAGAGAGGCCTTTTCACTCTACTAAACATGTCACTTCTGCATGCATACAGCTATTGATCCACTAATTAAATTAGCTTCATAAACCGCATGGCGCATGTAATGCTCAGTCTCCGTTTGGTGCCCCGTGCAGCAGCAAATCAAACTGGTTTTCAAATGTGGACGTTACTGGCGTTCTTCGTCATCTTCATTTGTCATCCAGGTAAGCGTGTGAGAGACCTCAAGGAAATAAAAACACAAAGAGCGTTTACCTATTTTTTTCTTCGAAATATGACCTTGAAGGAAAAATAATAAAGTAATAACAGAATCCACTCAACATTCTCTGGGAGAAGACTACGTGGACGCTGAATTTATGTGGAGAAGGAGCATAGTCATCCGTTGACTGGCATTTGAATATTTTGTCTTCATGAAATTTTTTGTGGTATGGGGAAAAAAAGCAACAGATAAACACAACATGTTTCACCTTTGTTCCGGCTGTAAAGGCATAGAAAATATATTACATATTACACAGTTTTTCTGTAAATATTTTCTCTTTAGTACAAACGAATCACGCATATTTATATGCGTTCCAAAGAGTTTTCCATAATAGGCAGTACACACTCTTGTGCTGAAAGTCTGTTTTTTCGTCTGTCTGTGCGAGATGACATTTTCAACAGTGTGCATACTTTTGAAAACCCCAATTATTCTATGAAAGCTTAAGCCATTTGGAAATAAGGCTGAAAGCTAGATTGTACTGAAATATAGCATGTGAATGGTAGAAGATGTATTGTCATATTAAATTAGAGCTAAAAACATTACTGCTGTAATAAATTGTATTTATGCTAATGGTTAGCTATGATTAACTGCGTCTATTAAAAGTGAGGAATGCCAGCGTCTCCCGTCTCCAGATTGAGATTCTCTTCCTCCGTCTCTCCTCCACCCCTCTTGACCAGAGCTCTCGAAAGTATTTATAACCGCACAGCCAAATCGTGCTCGTGATCCCAAGAGTTCTCCGCGAAAATGGTCCGGACGGCCGGGTGAGCTGGGATGTCCGGAGGTCGTTAGAGTAATTGAGAAGCGCGCCACCAGGGCGCACGTTGGACGCGCCTCCAGCTGGGTCGCCGTGAATTTCCACTACGCTTCACACGTCGCTGTAAAGAGCCTAGGTGGGTTGGCCCCCAGTTCCCTGTGTCCCGCTCCCACTTTACGGCACAATTAAATGCTGTCAGAACGTTTTGCCTGCCCACCAGATAGGAAAAGTCATAGCTAGTCATTCAGGTGTTTGTGTTTATAGTTTAAGCAGTAACAAGAGATATACTGTATGTGCTGCCTTTTCATGGTGGTGGCTAAATAAGTAAATCTTAAAAGAAAATATGTCAAGTAATATAACATAACTACAACAGGAAACAGAATCATAAGCATTAGTCTTAACCTTGTTGGGATTACAGCGCTCTGTTTTCAAAAATTGAAATGGAGCTAAAATAGTCCTTTCCTGGAAAACGTAAAATAGACCTAAACGCGCAAGGTGTGGGGTGGGGGGTTGATAGTCTTTTACAACTTTTAATGACATGCAATTTTAATTAGCTATAATGCAGATTAATTGGCTTTTTAATTGCTGTTACATGCAAGAGCATTGTCATTAATACAAGACATCTAAAATATTAATGAAGCTGCTCCATTTTACTTCATGAAGGATTAAATCATGATAAAGACTCAGTAAAGAAATACCAGTGCTAAAATATGTAAAATGTGTCTGTTTTTGTGTATTGTAAGAATAGCAATGAAAAACATATAATTGAGATAGTGTGCAATTAAACAGTTTCAGATTCAGTCTATTATAAATCTGTAACTCCAATGAAAAGAAATAATATAGCTTTTGTGAGATAACCTTGACTTAAATACTAATTTCAGCCTTCATAATTTCCATTTAATGTACCTTTACTAATTTTTCATTTTGTTTAATGTAGTATGTACACAATATTCCTAATGTATTGTTTATGGTGTATATGTGTGTGTGTGTGTGTGTGTGTGTGTGTGTGTGTGTGTGCCCTCTATTGGGCCAATGCTGCATGTACTACAGGAAGGTTGTTATAATGATCACACAAAACATCATCAGAATTGGACAACCCTGTACTAATCAGATACTTTGAATGCTACTAAAATACAGTACCCAAACCACTTGTTTTATATAGCCAATTAACAGTTTCACATCATCCATCTATCCATCCATCCATCCATCTGTTTATCCTGTACAGGGCTGTGGATAGCCTTGAGCCCATTCCAGGCAGCCTATGGTGCAAGGCAGGGGATACCCTGATCAGGGTGCTAGCCTATTACAGGATGCAGTCTTACAATGTGAATCAAAATAAAAATGCATCAAATTACACTGGCAATTGATTCTGCTGGAGGGTCACAGGAGGCCTATAGCACAAAGTAGGGTACACTCTCCTCAGGGCACTAACCCAAGCCAGGCACACAAACACAAGGCAGTTTATAGTTCCAATCATCAAGCCTAGCCCCATGTCTATGAACTGTGGAAAGAGAACTGAGCAAACCCAAGGCATGCATGGGGAGAAAGTGTCAACTCCACACACAGGGTGCCAAGAGCCAGACTCAGACATACAACGTCAGAGGTGTGAAGCAGGAGTGCCGCCAAGTAACTGGGCCTCTTAAGATTTTGAAGTAAATGATCTCTGATGTAAGGGTTTGCACAGAGATACTTCCTATGGCAGTATAGTAAGATGCACAGCTGTCAGACAGCTTTGATCCTGTTCAGACACCTCCCAAACACACTATGGCATGTGTTTTAGGTAATAACTGACATTATAAAATACGTTTTTCATATATAAAAGCAAATGTTTATCATTCTGGTCACTCTAGGATAAATAGAGGGTCAAGCTAACATGTCAGGTACACAATTAAATTCTGAAGTGTTAAACTACATTTTTTTAGCCAAGCACACCAGGAATAAACAATGTATAAATAAATTTCAATGTTGTGAGGTTGTTTTGTAAATAGTTATTTATTAAATAGATGTTTTTAATATATCATAATACATGCAGCTTC
Organism: Chitala chitala; assembly: GCA_025773905.1. Lineage (NCBI taxonomy): Eukaryota > Metazoa > Chordata > Actinopteri > Osteoglossiformes > Notopteridae > Chitala > Chitala chitala. Next base: position 7,923,961 of record JABJVR010000034.1, read on the forward strand.
AAAACACTGATGCTGATGTTGTGCTCTAGTGTAGGAAGGTTGGTTTATACGAGTATTTTCATTCTATGAGGTGGCGCCTTGTACTAGTAACAACACTAGCTGCCCTCCAAAATGCATATCATCAGACAGTGTTCAGCACTGAAGAATCTGCAGTTGCACATTTTGATGTTTTGAGGCAAGCTCTAGATTTAAGTAGCAGCCTGGGACCTGCTCGGTCCATGATACTAAATTTACAGTATATGAGTAGGTTTCTCAGACCTCATCCGGAGACATGGGAACAGAGAGAGCAGGGTCAAAGGTCAAGGGCTAAGGACAAGGGCCATTTCGATTTACTGTGACTGAATGTGTCTAGGCTGTGCACGTCTCATTGTCTGAGCAGGTTTTAAGACACCCCACCCTCATAAAAAGGCTTTGTCCTTGTCACAGGCGTGCGCAGCCAGGGCCCTGACGGGACGCAGGCCGTCGGGGACGTGACTTTGGCGACGTCTGATCGAAAGGACAGGTGACGAGGCAGCAGGCAAGCAATGTCGCCGGTCCCATTACCAAGTCGCCATGGCAGCTTGTCACCGGGCGACAGGAAGAAGCCATTTCCATTATGCTTCCACTCATGTCACAGCTCACGCTGTCTAAATTATGGCCTGGACACTGCTGGATTTTTAACGGAGCGAGTGCCACTGAAAACACTCCAAAACCCTCTGTTAGATTATGTGTGTAATAATACTGAGAGGTAACTCTCTTTATAACTCTCTTTATAAGTTATTCTTGTCAAATTCCTGCAGAGTAGTTTTACTTATCAATTTTGGTGTATCCATTCAGCAATTTGACTTCTTAAAGAAAATACTTTAAAAATAATCCCAAAACAAAACAAAACATGCAGCCAATTTACTTTTTTTCAGGAGTTGTTTTGCCTCTAAATCATTGCATTTTATTAATATTTTATTATTTTCGATGTTCTGCTGGAGTGCTTAGACCTACAACATTCATCAAAGGGCTCAGTAGAAAGAGGGTATCCACATGCCCTGCAATGTACATTTATTGTAATTCTAACATTTCACATTAGCAACGTTACTTGTTTGTGTATGTTGATTCAATTTACAATATATTTCTTAAACCCTAGAAATATAAAATATTTAACAAAATGGACTGTACTTAGAAGATTAAAAAAACATGCACCATAGTTTAATATATGTATTTCACAGTTACTTGCATTAAGAATTTATCAGTTGTTTACAAAGAATTTCTAATATGATAAATCTGCAATCAGAAATAACGTATAGAGGCCGCAACTTACTTTTGCTTGCATGTGGTAAGTTAATGCAGTTTTTACAGTGCTGTGGAGCTGACTAGCTGGTATGTACAGTAGTGTAGTCTGCTTTTGCACACACAGCCAGGTGCTTGTTTCTTTTCCACTCGTGTGCTACACCCACTAGCCCTTGGCACAGTAAATAGTAGTGCCCTTTGACCTGTGTATATATAGGGAGGAGTCATATCACAAACATTACAACTCTCCTGTTTCTGTCCAAACCTTTTAATGCTAGATGCCTTCCTGGATAAAAACAGAGAAAATATGCTGTACAGCACAGTAAGTTTCAGGTGAAAAACAGCATCACAGAACAAGGTGCCTAATAATGCAATAGCAAACAAGTAAAATCAGATCTGTGTTCACCCTTAGTCAATGGGTGCTTCCTATGGTATGAAAAGAGGAATGTTCAGCAGAAATTTGTTTCAGTTATTAACCATAAGGGGCTAATAGTTTCAATTGCACATATTGATTAAATTGCTGCCAAACCAGTCCTAACAGCTTCAATCAACAGTTTAAATTAGAATCAACGCTAACAATTTATCAGTATTAATTACTTTTAAAATACTATAAAATGTCCTTCTTGCAACACTAGTAACAGCCGTTTTTAAAAATGTGAGTTAATCAGAATTAAGATTTGAGATACATAAAAAGAAACAGTAAAAGACTATGTGTATATTCTGTGTATGTACAGTATATGATTTAAATCAATCCTTGAACTTTGTAAACCCCAAACCTTGAATGCTACAATTAAACCTAGATTTATGTCATTGCATATTTTTTCCTGTTCTTGCTGTGGCCACTTCATGTCCCTGGAACATCACAAATATTTCATCTGATCTGAGCACTGCTTGGCTCTGGGAGTGAGGCAAGGTGAGGGGAAAAGAGGAGAGGGGAGACAAGCAGAGGAGAGGAGAGGAGAGGGAAGATAAGGTGAAGAAAGGAGAGGAGAGGTGAGCAGAGGAAAGGGGAGATAAGGTGAGGAGAGGAGAGGAGAGCAGAGATAAGGTGAGCAGAGGAGGAGAGGTGAGCAGAGGACAGGGAAGGCAGGGCAAGGAAAGGAGAAGAGAGGAGAGGAGAGACAAGCATAAAGCGCTTGTCAATGTCAACATGTCACATCTTTTACAGGCAGCAAAGTCCTTGGACAACCTCGCTTTCCCATTCTGTTGCTGGGAAGATCTGGAGGGGAGTGTGTGGGGGGGGGTGCTCTGTCTCCTTTTTTGTACTGATCAGCTAAGTACTTTGCTTTATGGTTACAGGAGCTGACTTTGGCTCAGTAAAAGCAAAAGGGCAGCAGGCACCCAGTAAAGGGAAGTAGACAACGTGTGAACACTGTAATCATCCCACTGTAAAACTGGATGAAGAATTTCAGTCAAGATCTAGAAGTAATAACAGCCTCCTTATAATTCAACTTTTAGTGTGTGCCTAAAAAACATTGTAAATTGTTGATAATTATTTTCATAATGCTACTAAAATATTTTTGTTGTTTTATCTTTTATATATTTGAAATCCAGTTATTCAAATTGAGGTTGTTGATATTACAAATAACATAAATACAATGCATTTATTGCACTGATGGGACTTGACTGAAAGGTGTTGCTGGTGATGAACTGACAGTGGTGTAACGAAACACGAGAAGGACCCATTAACATCATCAACGTGCATGAATGTGTTTACACAGAGAAGGGAGAGAGTGTGTGTGGTGGAGAAACAGATTGGGTCAGGACATAATACAGTGTAATGTGTGTATATAGTGTGTGTGTGAGTGTCTATGAAGCGCTATGCCTTTGTGTGTTTGTGCCTGTGTGCGCGCGAATGTGTTTGTAGCTGTGACCCTGGATCGTCTGCTGCCGCTCCCCAGGTTGTTCTGGAGTCACTGAAGGCCACGGGCTGGAGCCTCAGACAGCCACAGGATCATTTACATTTTATCCAAGTCACACGAATGGCAGCAGCATAAAGGTGACCCGATCACGCGGTTCAGAGCCTCACCCTCTGACATTTGGTACAAATGCCATTCGGAATGGATGCTGGTTTATAGAACCATCCTTCTAAATTTCTCTGAAGTGTGCAAAAGTTCCCTAACAAGCTTTTTCCTTTGTATTCCATCTGCTGTTTTTAGTATCAGTCATCTCTAAGATCTTCTTTATCGCATTTAAATTTCACTCTTCAGGCCATCAGGTGCTTTTAGTGAAAACACAAAAACCATGTCACGTTAATTATATTTCGTGCTCACTTTATTCTTAGAATTGAGTGTTCTAATGCTCTGTATAGTCTTCATTATTCAGTGCTGCTTCTGGTGTTTTGGAAATGGCATGCGTTAGAGAATACAAAGTTTTATGTCATATTAAAACTTCAGATAGTTGTGAGAACATATTATATGCATCATAGTAATGTTCTGTTGGTTTCATGGATAGCTTACATTTTGCTTTTAAAGTTTCAGTCACCCATCCTTTACTAGAAATTTTATGTCTTCACCTAAGGTCAGAAAAATACCAAAGTATGCAGTTTGACAGTTTTTTTTAAGCGGGGATGGTGTCACTGTGTCAGTAGCAAAGTCTTTTGCAACAATACTAATGGAAGGTGTTTTCTTTTAACATAAAAGGAAACATTCTTCACAAACATCATAGCATCATATCCTGTCCATTTATACACCTTCAATGGGTTTTCAAAAACATTTTCAAACTCTTTAAATGAAAAAAGGTTCTTGTGTTGTTAGTGTTAATGGGATTAGTGTTAATGCCTAAATTTCAATTTCAATTTATTTTGATATAGTGCCTTTCACAACAAATTGTCTCAAAGCGCTTTACAGAAAGAAATTACAGATAATACAGAATTAACAGTGGGCAGATGACTGAAGTTAAAGATAAAGATAAAACCAGACAACAACAGAGGAGATGAACTACAAACTCCACAGTGTGGAGAAAAAGGTTGACTGGCCACCCAGCCCCTCCTGGGCAAACTAACGTTACTGAATACACAGTTGAAAATGTAGACTATGAACGTAAATAGCAGTATGGAGTCCTTCTGTGCTCCAGGTCTGTGAGCAGCTCTCTTCTGGCTCATGGCATTCCTTGGGCAAAGGCCCCATTTTTTGGGAGGAGGGGGGGTTACTCCGGGTATCAGCCACATAATACTTTGTGTTAGTACATAATACAAACACTAGCACTCACACAACAAAATATCATAAGTACACTGGCATGTACAGCCATGCCAGCAGCATTATATATAGACATATTATGCTTAACAAGCAATGATGACATATTTTGCCAACTGACCAGCTAAAAGAGTTTTGTTCTGCCTCATTGAAATACTTATCCTTGAATAACAGATGAATGATTTTGATGTTTACATATACATATGGTTACATATTTCACCTACTGAATACTGAAATAATGCATATGACATGTTGACTGTTTATGTGTAACTGAGTGAAGATGAACACTCTCTCTCTCTCTCTCTCTCTATATATATATATATATATATATATATATGTGTGTGTGTGTGTGTGTGTGTGCGTTCAGGCTTCAACAGTAAACACACCTGAATATTTGAAAATATGTGATTGTCACAGTTGCCTTACTTACATTCATGGTTTTTATTTCATATTCTTATCAAATGCCCTGTTGAGAAAAGACAGTACAAAATAAAAAATAAAAGAAAACTAACTGAATTTCTTTGTTAGGTAATTACTGCTCCAAGCTTGCTTTCATGGTTGCTATTGTTGCAAAGGGTTTGTTTTTAAAGTAACTATTCTATTTATGCAGCTGGTACAGGAGATGTATGCTGCCACTGTAGCCCAATAATGGATTAAAATTATATTTAGACATTATTTCCTCTGTATAAATGGAGAACCCCAAAGAGCCACTCCTTATTAAACCAGAAACAGATGCAGATAAACAGAAACCACTCACTGTATTGCTGTGACAGCTCTTCTGCTGATTGGCTCCTCAGGCCACATACTGAGTCATGTCATGCCATTTTTTTTCACTAAGGTTTCTTATTGGCTTGATCTCACGGAATGTGCTCTTAGCTGTGTAAATTTGGGTCAACACAACTGGGATAATTGTGGTCTAACAGCAATGGTATAAACTATTAATGCCTTCCCAGATACTGAAACTTTACCTGCAGCCTAGTAAGTTGCAAAAATGCCATTCAAAGGAAGGTTGACACTGGTAAAAACACGCATCTGCATTATTGATACTTGGTTGTATGTGGAGTGACATTAGCCTTATGACAGTCATTAGTGCTGTGAAGCTCAGACATATGGAACATGGCCTTGATTGTGTAAAGTCTTTGTAATTTATCTGTACCCCCATTCTTTTCATTCTCCTTTTATTTGCACACACAACACTCTTTACCAAACTGTTTCACAGGAGAAACATGTTTGCAGTGTCCATTGGCCTTTCCGTGTCCATTCAGCAGAAAATCAGTGTGACACCCCTGAGATGGAAATCGTGGTAAACACGCAGGCGGCTTGGGCAGTACGCTTCACAAAGATCACCGTGGCCGCTCCGGGGGGAGCACGGACCTTGATGTGCGATCCAACAGGAATTTAGGATCACGAATCGCCGAGGGACTTGGAAATTGTGATTGTTCACAATACAGCATCAAAGTATAAAGCAAAAACAGTTTATACAGAAAGAACATCATACCATAACTTAGTCTTACATGCAGTGTGTGTGTGTGTGTGTGTGTGCGTGCCTGCATGCATCTCTAAAATAAATAACAGGGATAACAGAGAGAGATTTGAAAATGTTCTGAATGTCTCTTAGATGCTAGAATTAAAGTGACCTTTACAATCAAAAATAATTTTCATTAACAGCAAATGAATTTCATTCTTAGACAAATGTAGTCTGCCCTGTATATCTTGGAATTGCTTACTCCTTTGTTTTTGTGGTAGTAGCTGTCAGTCACAGATTAAGATAAATGAAAGCAATAATGGCTCTCTAGTTGTTTGTAAAATCAAGCATTAATAAATATTGACTAGTTCTGCCTTGGGTGTATAACTCAGGGAAAATTGGAGTTTTTAAAAGCCAGTAATGGGTTCAACCTCAAAAAAAGTTAAGTAAGACTTGAGAAATCCCCAGAGTCAGTTTTAGTACTGTGGTGATTATTTCTAATGTGGTGTAAATTATATGTATGAAAGATCTGACAAGCATGTCACTTTGAGCATGGTTTGTCCTGAAAGACATAAGAGAGACAGGAAGTGACGAATCAAGAGTCCGGAGCTGAATCTGCTGCATGATAAATCTGAGTGGGATGGAGAAAACAGGAGAAAACGATGTTAACTCTGCTCTCTTTTCTTTAAGTATACCTGTTTCAACGTTTTTGGCAATGGTACAAACAGTGCATGCTAAAACTGAATTGAAGCAAGGAGATGGGCTTTGTCATTGATGACAGGCTGCTTTCGGCTCAGTGTTGGTGAACAGTCATTGGCCGTGCAATACGACTATCTGGGCCAATTAGAGCCTGGCACTGTTTGCTGTATGAGCAGTTTGTTAGACTTAATATTGTCAAATCAAAAGTAAATAAAGTATTCCTATTTAAAGGTCAACATATACACATTTAAAATATATATTTGGAGGTGTGGTCAGAGGAGTGAAACAGATAGGCGTTTCATTTGGGAAGGTGCGGAATAGCTTTAGAATTTACCTCCAACATCTTAGGGAGATTCTCATAGTAAACATCTCACCTGTGTCCATGTGGTATTTACAATGCAATGAAACAGTCCAAGAAATCAGCCCAATTCAAGGTGTTCCAGGATACTAAAAATATAATGCAATAATTATTTTTCCCAACGGGGGGTGTCATGTGCTGTGCCACAATAACTCACAATCATACAGCATTATGATGACAACACCACCATATATGATCTGCAATATACATAGTGATTAGTAATGCACTTCTAATAAAGTTCATAATCATGTACAATAATTAGCATGAGGCAAGGGCAGACAAAAGTTATTTTAAAATGAAGGTTATTAATTATTCTTGTTCAATTTATTATTTAACTCTCTCCCTTGATACCAATCTTCATCAATAAAAGATAAGGCCTTTAATTTAGATTGCTCTTTTTTAATAAGCTATCTTATGTTGTTTTGAAAGGAAATTGCAGGTGTAATGAATGATTTTTTCATGTATAAAATAGCAGGACAACCAAGATAGATCTCCCAAGAATTACACTATATGTAGTTGAAGGCTTCATACTGGTATTATCATTTTATTGTGAGTGTCAGCTTTTTGCTCAAAGCACTTGTACATTTTTTTTATTGTTTATACTATGAGTTTACTATATGTAGAGTTAAAAAGTTTACTAGAGCAATTACCCATGGACACAAGAACAGATCAGTAGCTGGGGACTTGAAAAGGAAGCTATCGATTAACAAGTGTGTGTCTTTTACCAAAGAACCTCCCTCTGCCTGAAGGATTATTTCACTAAACCCCAACTTCTGTGCTGTTCAGCACCATTGGAGCAGTTCCTCTTTACCTTCGTGCCGCTTTGATTTTTAACAAACACGTCAAAAGTACACAGTCCCCTTTAATCTGTAATGTTGTCAATGTGGTCAATAAAATGTCTTGATTGAGTACTGAGGGGTATTGCTGAAAGACTTAAAGATTTTATAAACAATACGTCATCTCATTTATCATGTTTCATATTTTATAATTTTTTGAATTAGCACTGTCAGATGACCTCATCTGTAAATCTGCACAATGTGGATAAGAAATACTGAAAACGTTTAACCTCCTTAAAAATAAAATGTTATTATAATGCTACAAATTAGTTCTAAAAATGTTAAATAATATTATATTGTTTTTGTACATAGAGGAAAATTTTGGCAACACATACTAAGAACAAACAAAAATAAAAATAAAAGTTTAAGAAACATTTATCATTAAGCTATAAACACGATACATTATTAGTATCACTTGTAAATTAGTAAGAATGGCCACTTGGTGTAAATGATCACAGTGTGCAGTAAACAGATTTGGCAGCACAGCACCCTGATCTCCTCTACTGCTGCGAGTTTTTTTAAAACCTGTCTAGACTGGCAGGTGACCATGAAGAGAGTGCATACCTACTCTCCATCTTGCCAGATGATGAAATGTTCAGGATGTGGTGTACATATTAATGGTGAACTTCTGAAGGCGCCATGCAGCGATGGACCGAGTGTCTTTTAAAGACGAAAGATGGGTGAGACCCGACTGAGCTCACATTACAGACGTGCTTTGCCTCCGCCTGCATTATTTCGTTTCAAGCACATCGCCAAAGCCAAAATGTACATACTTTATAGCCAAAGGCTGTCAAACCCAGGAAGAGGTGAAGAGAAATACCATAAAACTCATTAATCTCTTCATTTAAAAGACTTAGTGACAGATGGGGGCAAGAACATATAGTTCTCAGTCCAAAATAATGGTGTATTCTTTTATTCCCTGTTCAATATTCTAAATGTTCATTTACATTCCTGTCTTCATCACTTAAGTGTAATTACTATTCAGAATGCAAAAAACAACAACAAATTACTGGTTTAGTTATGGCTTGCTTCCAAATTGCAAGGGAAATGCTTATAAACAATGATAAAACACACAGAATAAGAAAGTTAAAATCAATAATAGGAGCTGGATTAAATAATTACTCGCATATCAATCCGTCATAACTGTTGTAACAGCTAGGACCAATCGGTGTACTTATAGGTGAGAGAAATGTAAAGAGCAAGCTTGGTCAGGAGAAGAAGTGACCTCTTGAGGCTGCACGGTTGCCGGACAGCGTGGTTCACTAAATGAATGCAATACATTTACAGAAAATTTAGAGCCCTTTCAAAGACTAAGTTCAGAGTTCAGATCACTGATAAATACACTGATCTCTTCTTTAGTGGCAATTAATATTATTCCTTAATTTCAGACACACCCCCCCTTACTCAGTAAAATTTCCTTTTAAAAGTTTCCGAGCACCCCTAAGGTACACAAATAGAAGGAATTTAATTGTTAATGCTGGTGTTTTTAAACCACCACCAATAATAATAATATTCATAAGCTTAGGAAAAGCTGACATTTGCAGAGCACAAAAGGTTAAAACCTACCAACAAGTCCATAGTGACATATACAATATTGTGAAACAACTGACATTAAGATAACCTTTTAAGCTTCTAGACAATTCCAAACTGTTCTGCAGATACTTTTAAAAAGGGTAGCGCCATCCTCATCTTAAAACTGGCAAACCTGGTCCAGGCGAGGCTTTTCACCAGTGTGGTGCAGTAATGCTGCAGTTTAAACAGCCGAATTACTCTCAGACTTGAGACTCAAAGATCTCGTGATGTGGTTTCTGCTGTTTTTCATCTCATCTGATCTCCAAACTCCTACAATTACTTTCAGCGATGAGATGTAGTGTTTTCACAAATATTTTACTACAGGGACAGGAACAGAGCATCGACTTCTCGGAATAAAAACATGGAAATGGCTGCTAATGGAACACGACATACATTCTTTTAATAGTTGTTTTACGCTAACTTCCTGTTGCTCCTACCTTGAATATAGTGTGTGTATGTATGTATATTTTACACGCACATGAACTTTAATGGCATCCCAGTCTTAGTCTGTAGATTTCAATATTGAGTTGGCCCACCCTTTGCAGCTATAACAGCTTCAACTCTTCTGGAAAGGCTGTCCACAAGATTTAGGAGTGTGTCTATGGGAATGTTTGACCATTCTTCCACTTATGAGGTCAGGCACTGATGTTGGATGAGAAGGCCTGGCTCGCAGTCTCCGCTCTAATTCATCCCAAAGGTGTTCTATT
>JABJVR010000034.1:7943083-7953320 GCA_025773905.1 Chitala chitala
CCCCCCGACCCACACCCCCCCCCCCACCCCCACCCCCCCCCCCCCCCCCCAACACCCCCCCCCCCCCCCCCGCCCCGGCGCCCCGCGCCCCCATTGAAATTGTTCAGTACATGAGCTACTTCCGCGGTCCGTGTACACTGCAAAAGTTGTGTTCTCCATATATGCTACAAATAGCTAAGTAGCAAGTAATTTTGGATGAAAATAGGACTGTTGTAAAGCCATTGGCTAAGCCACCTAACTTTAATTAATGACGAACGACGAGATGGCTGGCTGTAGAACTTTAGCCCTCCGTCTTCCTGTCTTTCTCCGGTCCTGTTAGAAGTACAGCTCTCACCGGAAAGATTAAATCCTGCGAAGATTCATATCTTTGAAAAACTGGTAAAAGGGATTTTGTTTAATATTTTGCAGTAGATTAAACAAAATGTATGGATATTCGTATGAATGTAAGATAAATGTACCTTATAGAATTAGAAATTGAAAGAGCTTTTGAACATGGACACGTTTAGTTGCTTAACTGACGGTTTTTACTCAGTTACTTAATTTTTTACCTCTATTCGTATAAACATTTCCCATGAGTATTTTATTTTAACCAAGTTGCGCACGGACTGCACTGTTGAGTTAAAAGTTATAAACATAGTACTGGTACTTCACAGCCGTTAAACTGCTAGGCCCACAAAACAGTTGGATTTATCACCAGTGTGCAGCGATTTGTGCATTATTAAGAGAGCTTGTGAATAGGTGTAAGAGTTAGCTTTTTGGTTAAAATGCATTCACTGTGCGATAGTTCAGCTACTCCTTAAGTAAAAAGGCATAAAACAGGATGTGAAGTATGGCATGTACAGTTGAAGATGCCTTAGGGTGTTGAAATAGAAAGTGTCTGCCCGAACACGACTTGTAGTAACGTTCACGTTGTGTGCTTAATTTTTTTTTTTGCGTGCTTTTACACGTGTGGTGAGGGGTTTTTTTGTGCGCCGTTACAGGTAATGTTCAGTATGTGATGAACGAATGTGTGGTGTCTGTTTTGCAGTATTTTACATCCCTGGTGCTTGAGTATAAATTGATTTGTGTGCCTTGGAGAAGAGAGGGGAGCGGTTTGGCTAAGCCAGACTGGAAGAGATGTCAGACGGTAAGCAAGAAGGGAATTCGGCGCATACCGCAGGCCTGGAGGCCACGCTCGAGTTAGCGACGAATACCTCTGGCGTGCGGGACGTCTCCATGTCTCCTCCCGTGTGCAGTATGGCCCCTGGGCCTCCCACTACTGCTACAGAGGATGAGGAGGAGAGTGAAGATGAGTCTGAGATCCTTGAGGAAAGCCCATGTGGCCGCTGGCAGAAGAGGCGAGAGGAGGTGTGGTTTATTTATTTATTTATTTTTTTACTACTTTTAAAACATTAAGGTTGGAATAAAGCAGTGACGTGACCTGCTTAAAGGATGTAGTTGTTGGTGCCTAAGATGGCTTCAAGTTTTTAACAGTCCATCTTTCGGTTCTGTATTGGTCCTTTAAAGTTGTGTGTAAGGTTAAACGTTTATCAAGTGCCTCTTCAATTTTAGTCTGTTGGTAATAACCTAATTTTTGGTTGCTAAAAGGTTTTGACATACCTCTGTTGCAAGGTGAATCAGCGCAATGTCCCAGGAATCGACTGTGCGTACCTGGCCATGGACACAGAGGAGGGTGTGGAGGTGGTGTGGAATGAGGTCATGTTCTCAGAGAGGAAAAATTTCAAGCTACAAGAGGTAGGACACACAGTATACCCAGAGGCTTTGCACATCAGCTAGAGTGATGTAATACTGTGGGCTGACCCATGTGGTGCAATTCATGAGTAGCCTCATATGAATGACTTGTCATTAAAGGTGAGACAGGGTGGTGTGTATCACTTGTAGTCTTTTGTTATGAAGTTAGTACTTGTATTGTTTTTGTGTAGTTTTTGTGAAACCAAGAATATTGTAGTGACAAAACTTGATCAGTGCACACTAATACAGAAAATCCAGGAATTTTTTATTAATTTTTGCAATTAATTTGCAGTGAAAACTATTGGATACAAATGAGGCTGTGGAGTTTGTGAGCAAACCTTTGCCTTTTTGGCCAGTGACTGGTGTGTGTTTGTGAAAAGCCCAAGGCACAATAGTAGCAATGTGTAGGCGTAGCAGACAGGTACACACAAAACGTGAATGATAAAATGACAAGGATGCTTTGTGCCTCACCGTGGCTCAACTGCTTTATCTGGGTTATTTAATGTGCTGTCAGGATACAGACTCCCCAAGTTTTACGTGGAGGAAGGTTGTCATCACTGTAGTGTGCTACCTTCTCCTTGTACAAACTGCTCGCACAAAGTGGTCTGGCCTGATGCAAGCCCTGCCCCATGTTTAAATAAGGCTCTTTGTGTTTAGATATTTGAAAGGATTGCAAGAGTTGGGGGATTACCATGAACACAAAATCTTTTCTGGCAGGGAAATTTTGACCTGCAGTAAATTTAGTGAACAGGACTTTAATCATCCTGTTTTAAAAATCATTTTGCTGATTGTTTTTTTAATTGTAACAGTTTGCTTTCACATGAAGAGAATGTAAGGAAGTAGATTTAAATCATATGAGTTAAAGGTCATCACTTGTTCCTGCTTATTCAGCAGCACTTTAATAGTTTCTTTTTAAGGTCAGAGGCACAAGTGATGGGATATTTTATTGTCATTAAACTCACTAAGATGGTAGCGGTCCTTGGTTTTGGCCTGAGTTTATGTCCCAAGTTGTGTTCATAGTAACAGGTGAGTGTGCACATGAACTTTGCTTCAGGGCACTGGTATACTGCAATACGGAAGACTACAAATGTTGGACTTAGACCGGTTTAAGCAGATTTGCAACTCATGTCACTAATACTAGAAACCTGTCAATCAGAAGGCTCTGTCTAGCCCAAAACATATATGATTCACATAGCAGTTTTAACTTTATGTAACTCTCAGGGAGCTTACGTGCGTTTCTTTCACTAGATGACATGGTCATCTCGTGTTTATTACAAGTATTTGGCAAATGAACTAACACTTTGAGCAGACGGGTCCATCGTTTGATTTGTGATTAGTTTACAACCACGTACTTTAATGTCAGTGGAGCCATCAGGTCTGTGGTGGTGTTCATTTTTGGTGACGTATGATACAACAGCTTGCAGTGAAAATTTGTGTGCGCTGCTTTCAGCTTTGAGAAATTCAGAAGCATGCTGCCAGAGAATTCAGGTGAAGTGGTTAGTTTGTGACTCAACTATTGTAATGCTAAGCCTTTCCACTTTGGTAGGATATGGGGGAAATCAGGTTTTCATTATGCATAAAGAAACCCAGGATTTTTGATAATTTCTCCTCCAAATGAGGTGATGTGGTTATATGGATGTGAAGTGCACTGTGCAAGTAATCAACTCCTGACTTTTAATACACATTTCAAGTAAGGTGATTACCAGTTACAGATGGATATATGAATTATTACTAGATGTTACGAGGACTGAGCTTAGCAAAAAATGGTCAAATATGACAAAACATACTTGGAGAATACTCTGAATGTGTAGGTTTAGAATAGCGAGTCTTTGATTTAGTTGATTTTGAATGATGTAGCAGCACATTTCATGGGCCAGAACATGAATGGAGATAGCAGTTCCAATGTACAAAGCTATCTCCAACACTTACTCCGTGTGTGTGTGTGTGTGTGTGTGTGTGTGTGTGTGTGGGCTGAAAGAAATCACTTGTTAAACATTGTGTACTATTAAAAATGTTACAATGTTTGTGTAATATTAAAAATGTTATAATGCATTGACAGCCATGAAACGTTGGCAAAAATAAAATCACATGAGAAACACATGACTTCATCTTAATCACTCTCTCCATTCTCTCAATAGGAAAAAGTCAAAGCAGTTTTTGACAACCTGATTCAGCTAGAGCATCTTAACATTGTGAAGTTCCACAAATATTGGGCAGATACAAAAGAAAACAGGGCTCGAGTAAGTACAGCTGCTGTTTTTTGAAAACTCTGAAATGAACTGCCTTATGAAGTCTCCTGGTATTGACGTTTCATAAAGTACTAGGTTTTGGTATATGTAAATGTATGCATTTTCCATCCTTAGGTGATTTTCATCACCGAATACATGTCTTCAGGAAGCTTGAAGCAGTTCCTTAAAAAGACAAAGAAAAACCACAAAACTATGAATGAGAAGGTATGGATGTTTTGCAATGGTGGTATTTCTTAGTGCCGGTACATCAGCTCAGTGCCTCATGATGAGTTAGCACAGTGAAGACTTGCAGATTGTTTGCTTTGCAGCGGCTTAAGTTCTCTTAAGGTGTGCATTTGTTAGTACAAATGTGCAATCTGAGCGAGTAACCCGCTGCTCTCTGTCCACTGTGCTGTCCACTGTGCTGTTTCCAGGCATGGAAGCGATGGTGCATTCAGATCCTGTCTGCTCTCAGGTCTGTCCGCCTGTCAGTCTCACACTTTGCAGACGTGCTGGCAGACAGATGTAGATTACTTAATTTTGGGATTTTGTTTTTGGTACATTGCTCACGCTACACAAGCATGTCCTCATTACTCACATTCTACTACAAACTTAATTATAGGAAATTTAGCTTATTGAACCCTACCTTTACTTTGCGGTTATAGTTACCTGCACTCTTGTGAGCCACCCATCATTCATGGCAACCTTACATGTGACACCATCTTCATCCAGCACAACGGGCTCATCAAGATTGGCTCGGGTAAGTTGATTGATTGACTGACTGTTGGGGAGGCACGATGCAAGTCCCTGGATCAGTCAGAACCTTTATTGTACAGTGGGAAAACTAGGCTTCTGCTAGCTGGAAATGCTGAGCAGCTGTGTTCTGCTCCTTACAGTGGCACCAGATACCATCAACAACCATGTCAAAACCTGTCGTGAAGAACAGAAAAACTTGCACTTTTTTGCACCTGATTATGGAGGTAGTTTTACTTAGTTTTTAACTAACTCGCTTTCTAGTTTGAGGAATTCCTTTAGCTCATTTTTTGTTTTTCTTCATTTCTCTAGCTGTAGCTGATGTAACAACGGCAGTTGATATTTATTCCTTTGGAATGTGTGCATTAGAGGTGAGAAGTCGATGATGATGGTGACCAATTAAGGAACCTCAGTAGTGGCTGAGGAATGTTTTTCATTTACTATATTTGTGTGCAGACAGTTTCCTTGTGACATCAGTGTTTGGTCCTAAATTTATGTTTAAGTATAATTAAGTAAATGGTGCTAAATGTGTAGCTCTTTGGGTGGGACTCATAAGCAGCCATGTGCTAGTACAGGGATGAATGGATGGAGCTTTGGTGATGAATGAGGCTGGAATCTGACATGGGACCTTGTCGTGCAGATGGCTGTGCTTGAGATCCAGAGCAATGGAGAGTCCTCTTATGTATCAAAAGAAGCTATTAATCACACTATTCAGTCCTTGGAGGACCCATTGCAACGGGTGAGCTGTCTACATGTTAAAACTGAGGTGTTCGAGGGACAAAAACCAGCTACGGGTACTTTTTAAGACTTCAGTCATTTATTTCCATTTCTATTCCAACCGTGTATGCAATGCCTTGAATTACCTCTGTTTGGGATACAGATGTGCTATTAGGCAGTTTTTTGTTTTGCCTGTTCATGGCCAGTGTTAGAGATGGACTGTTTGCCCAAGAATGCCTGATGTGTGAGGGTGTTTGCTAACTAATATAGCAGGCCCATGTGTCTGTGTACGTGCATTTGCAGGAGTTCATCCAGAGGTGCCTGGAAGCTGACCCCTTAAAGAGACCCACAGCCAAGGAGCTGCTCTTCCACCAGGCCCTGTTCGAGGTGCCTCAGCTCAAGCTGCTGGCTGCACACTGCATTGTCAGTCACCAGCGTGAGTCTGCTACCGGCCTCCCTCCGCTGCTTCCTACAGCAGCTGCTTGTGGTCCTGTCAGCTTTTTGTGAGCCATTCCCAAAAGAGCTTTCTTGCACTTTCAGATATGATTCCTGAAAATGCTTTAGAAGAAATTACCAAGAACATGGACCCGAATCTTGTAATAGTCGAGTGTAAGGAAGGGGTTCAGCTAAAGTAAGTACATCAGTTGTCGAATATACACCAGTCAGCCATAACATGATGACCAATGGCAGGTGAAGTGAATAACATTACCGTATTACAATGGCTCCTGGAAGTGGGTGGGATATATTATGCAGAAAGTGAACATTTTGTCCTTGATATCAGTGTCTTGGATGCAGTAAAAAAAGAAAAAGGGCAAGCTTAAGGATTTGAGCAACTTTGACAGGGGCTAAATTGTGATGGCTAGACTACTAGGTCAGAGCAACTCCAAAACTGCAGCTCTTGTGGGATGTTCCCAGTCTGCAGTAATCAGGGCCTACCAAAAGTGGTCCAAGAAAGGAAAACCTGTGAACCAGCGTCAGGATTATAGGTGGCCAAGGCTCATTCATGCTAGTGGGGAGCAAAGGCTAGCCTGTATATTCTGATTTTGTTAATTTTGGATTGACAAGAGAAAAGCCTCACATACCCAGGTGCTTTTTGGTAGATTTAGTTTTTTCTGCTGCATCTACTATAGCTGTGTAAGTTTGTTCTTTGATGTTCAGGCTCTCTCAGTTTCCTGCACTAGAACTGGACAAGTTCTTGGAAGATGTGAGGTGAGTACACCATGAGTCCAACTCCCAACACACCGAGGAAAAAGATGGCCACAACATATCAGATGTTCCATAAGTGGATGGCAAATTTTGGGCATTACCCCATTATTTTGTGCCCCACAGAAATGGGATATACCCCCTCATGGCATTTGGGCTGCCTTGTCCACAGCATCCACAGCAGGAGGCAGTGAAATCACCCATCATGTCCCCCTCAGTGAAAACCCCCACACCTGAGCCAGCAGAACTGGAGACCAGGAAGGTGAGTTAAAGGGAGTATGAGACACAGTAACACACCTAAACATGCAGAGCTCCTGTCACTGTAACCATTGTTTTTTTTTGCTGTCTATAGTTCCTAGATTGGTAGTTGTGCAAATATGTGCATTTTTTCCAGATGCATTTTAACTTATTGCAGGGAGAGATTCATCAGGGTAGAAGTTTTCTGTTAGTTTCCTAAAGGCCAGAAATAAATGGTTACATCTGTCAGCTGACATTACTAACTAGTTTATCATGTCAGTTACTGCTATATGTCCATTTATTTAATACTGTTATACATACATTTGTAAATAGAACTGTTTCCTCTTTAGGTTCTTCAAATGCAGTGTAATATTGAGCCTGTAGAAGAAGGAGCTAAACATCATGTAAGTTCTTCCACTGTTCACTCTAAAAAATGGTTATTTGTAAAGTCAGGTGTGCAGTGTATGAACTTGCAGTGGTAATTGGTGGTCCAATGACTTGGCTGTTTTTGTTTTTACAGATTACATTATTGTTGAAACTGGAAGATAAGTTGAATAGGCAACTAAGCTGTGATTTGTTACCAAGTAAGTAGATTTGTAAGTGTAAAAAAAATAAATAAAATGTTAGACTGGAATTGTACTCAGTAACTGTCAGCTGCTCACAGCTACAGGGGTCAGTTCCTCTATAATGTGAGTGATGTAAAACCGATGATGTAACGGCTCTACAAAACAGTGTGAGATATCCCCATTTAGACACTGGGGGATTAGAGAACACCTGTCCTTGTACTTGCCTGCTTGTCCCACATGTTCATACTGTGCTAGACAATGCACTCGCATAATTAAAATATACAAACTGTATGGGAGCTGTATTATTAGCAGTGTGATGTGACCGGGTGAAAAGAGCTGCATCGGGAGTGGCACATTTCAGCGTACTGCGTACGCTCACACGCGTGCGCTTTATGTCTAGATGAGAATGTGCAGGAGCTGGCAATGGAGCTGGTTCAACTGGGCTTCATCAGTGAGGTAAGAACACATTTTACTCAGCGTCTGTACATGAGCTCAAATTTGTGGAAAGGGGTTGTTAGCTGATGCTTTCCTACAGTTCTTTTTAATGTGGTCTTTTTAGAATTAGAATTGAAACATTTTGTGGTATTATGGGTATTCCTAGATTAATTTGAACACTTGCATTATGCAATGCATTGTTTTATCGTTTTAGAAAAGCTTTTCCAAAAGTGAAGGTCCTGCAAAAAAAACTTTCAGTGTGGAAACTTGACAAATGTGAATGACAAACATGAACCAGTATACAAAGTTGACAAGCCAGAATGACCTAATTTATATTTCACTATGGCTGACAGTTAATGCTACTTTTTCTAAATGCATACATACACATGGACAATTTTTTTTCCCCCTTCTTTCAAAAAGGCATTTAGTGGCACAGACATTTGAAGATAAATGGGGTAGTCCTCTGCTTACAGTACTAACACATTAATGTGGCATACTTCACCTCTTTTCTCCATCTTTAGGGCGATCAGATGAAACTGGCCAGTGTTATGGAAGAGGCCTTCAACAGGTTCTTCAGCCGTAATGGCTGTCTGAGCCAGGTCACTGTGTCATCGTAGCAGAGCCACACTCCCTGTGCCCTCATTGACAATGCTGGACATGTGGAGGATCACAGAGCACACCGGAGGCCACGCTAGTAACAGTAGGAGAAGAGGCTGAATTCCAATGGCTGTTACTGCATCAGTCCTTCTGGGCACAGGAGATGACCTGTCATTAAGATGCTTTATTTTATTGTTTTCTCTCTAGTGTAGATAGTTTCTGTATTTTAAGAATGTTACACACCATTCTAATAAGTCAGTATTATCACCTGTGGGCCAGAGCTGTCCTGTTCACCTGTGAGTTTTGGTAGCTGACAGGCGCACGTCTCGCGTGCGAGCTCAGCAAATGTGTTCTTGCCCTTACACCTGCAGCAGGTTCTGTGCTTAGGCTCACACCGTTTACTATGAAGTTCTCATCACTTTTGTTTGCCATTAGAATTGGGTTCTCCGTGAAGCATCATAAGTGTCATCCTTTTCTTTTTTTTTTTTTTTTATATATTTTTTTTTAATGAACAAGGTTTACTAGGGTTCAGTTGTGTACCCTATGATTCTGAGCCAAGATTGTGAAAGTGATGTGTGCAGGTGGGTTTTGTCAAATCCTTCTGCGTGTGTGTGTGTGTGTGTGTGTGTGTGACAGAGAGATCCACTTAAGGTGGCAGGAGGTACAGCTCAGAAGGGGCAGGTTATTTTTGTGAATGTATGCTTTCAGTTGTTGAGTGAGTAGCTTTGTATATGGCAGTTTCTATTAAAAAGGCACTTGACTATTCTCTTTATGTCTGACAATTTTGGCACAACATACAGCTTTAGTTCCAATATTTTGACTGTTTCTCAGTTTGAAGATATCTTTTGATCTACTTGTTTGTTCATTTTGGGATTGCATTTTAAATGCATTTATAGAACAATTAAAGTTTGGTATTGCAGAAACACTTGTGCATTAAAAATAAAAGTTGTTCAATTAATTGATATATGACATGCTTGATTTTTCAAAAGCCACTTCTTCCCCCTTCCCATTTAAAGAAGAATCAAGAAAATGGACATTAATGGGATTGTTTTCCTGTTGGTTTGTCTGCATGCTGTCTTTCTATACTGTATGCACAGGCTTTTAAGAGACTAAGTGACCCACCAATGGGACAATAGTGCCCAGCCTTTCACACTATTGGCCATGCCTACATCAGTGTGAAAAGTACAAATTGCTGGCTGCGCCTCATAGGGCTGTAAGTGTAAACTGGGTGTAATATAGGGAGAAGCTGCAGTTAACGTGAAAATACTGAAAAGTCATTAAGACATGTACTTGCTTCTGTGTGCAATTCTGAAACTTTAGACCAAAAAGAGATTTAAGTCTTTATTTCAGTTACATCAGGACTTATAAACAGACAAATTAATTATGTTGACCTTGTCCTTTTTTAAAGTCTAATTTAAAAATTGGTTGTACTTAACAAAAATAATGTCCGCAGCCCATAAAATGTGTAGATCAAGGCATGACTGTCTCAACCTGCAGAATGTCCTTCAGTTTTACCACAACTGTTTGGTTTTGCTTCCAAGTGCCTCTGGTGGTCTGGCTGTTTTAAGGCTCCATGGTTGGGAAGATGTTTGGTGCTTTATAGGGGATCTTAACTTCAAATGGGCCTCACCCAAATACTTGAGCCAGGGGTCTTTAAAGGTTGCAGTTTAAACAATCGTAGTGCTGTAAATATACTCACTGATAACCTCTTGCACTTTTAACTTTCAAGCAGTATCACTGGTACTTTCTTTTAAAGATGAATACTTCTAT
>JABJVR010000034.1:7964845-7989557 GCA_025773905.1 Chitala chitala
GTAATGCACGTGATCGAGTAAATATGCCCACATCTGATCATCGTAATCGAACTGAATTTAATCACGATCACTAATCGGGATCGTATAATCGCCCAGCCCTAAATTAACCTGCACTTTACCTTTGAAAAGAGTCGTGCCTGGCGTGAGGGAAACCAGAGGGAGAAGAGGAGGAAGAGAAGGGTTATTAGAAGGAGAATCTCGGAAGTTCTTTCTCTTGAGCGACTTTCACTAACACAACCGATTTCCCTTAATGTATGGCTTTTGGATTCACTGTCATCTTTTGACTCACTGGAATGTCTATCCTCTCGTTCGTAATTAACATGAACCGTATTTAACATGAACAATGACACTCGCTTTTGCCTCCGTTTGAGGATTTCATATAGCAGTACTTTTAAAATAAACGTGTGCTATACACTATTTTTGAATTAATTATTGAATTTTGCACATAATCGCAATTAATCACCAGGGCTCATGCGATTAATCGTGATTAGAAAATTTAATCATTGCTCAGCACTAATTTTTAACACTATTTTCTATTGTAACTTTTGTTCAACTCTTGGAACAAACAACAATTTGGTTAATTTAATTTGGCGGTGGCGAATATCCACTCTGAAGTTGTTGATGCCTCCAGTATTCGAATTGAAATAATTGCAATTAAACATTTCAACTTCGCTGTTTACATAGACGCCAATCCGATAGGAATTACGTTTACATACTCAGACCATTTAATCAGAATAAATCTTTTGTGACATGCGCAAAGTGGTTCTGCCCGCTTTGACATATATTCTGGCTACATTAAACGTTTCAAAAACTTGTTGGAATAAGTCTGCTTTTGTGCCTTTTGGCCATTAAGTCATTCAATAATTTTCAATTCTGTTAAAATTTCCAAAAAATGAAAGTATCTGCTGTAGACCAGTTTTGCTATGTTGCCGCCATGTTTCTGTCCCGCTCAGAAACATGTCACGTGACTTGTTAACCCCACGTGGGTTTGCGCAGAAAGAATGTATTTATTCAAACACAGAAACGATCGGATCAAGTGTTTACATGCCCAAACGGTCTGATTACTTAAGAATTACATAGCCCCTCTTCTTCGGATTGAAAATTAATTCGGATATCAGTTCTAGTAATGTTAGCATTCTAGCGTGTTCTTGTTTAGTGATGGTTTGTATATTCTTTGCAGGATGGCCGGCTGCGGTGAAATTGACCAGTCTGTGAACATGCTTCCTTCGAGTCGGAAGGGTGCTGGGGAGGCTTGCTCAGGCCCAGGGGGCCCCTCTTCTGCCCTACCCACCCCAGAGTGTGCCATCTGCCTGCAGACCTGCATCCACCCCGTGCGGCTGCCCTGCAGGCATGTGTTCTGTTTCCTGTGTGTAAAGGGTGCATCTTGGCAGAGCAAACGATGCGCCCTCTGCAGACAGGAGGTCCCTGAGGACTTCTTGGAGCGGCCAACACTTCTGTCACCTGAGGAGCTGCGGGCGGCCGGCCGAGGCCACGGCGAGTATGCCTGGTACTATGAAGGTCGTAACGGGTGGTGGCAGTACGACGAACGTACTAGCCGAGAGCTGGAGGATGCATTTGGCAAAGGCAAGAAGAGCACAGAGATGCTGATTGCCGGGTTCCTGTATGTGGCTGATCTGGAGAACATGGTGCAGTATCGGCGCAATGAACACGGGCGGCGGCGTAGGATGAAGCGGGACACTGTGGACATCCCCAAGAAGGGGGTGGCAGGACTGCGACTAGATGCCGAAGCTGTTGCAGTGGTGCCTGCAGTGGCTGGTCGGGACAGCTCAGCTGATGGAGCTGACACTGAGGGGCCACAGGGGGGGACGGTGCAGGCCCTTGCGAGCTCTGCCTCCCCGTCATCCGACAGCAGCTCGTTGGAGAGCTCCCTGTCTCAGCTCCACATCGCTGTTCCAGCCAGGCGAACCAGGAGTAGGAATGTGGGAGAGGAGGAAGAGGAGGAGGAGGAAGAAGAGGATGATGGTGGTGAGGCTGCCCCAAACACTTCTGTGGATGAGTCAGAGAGTAGTGAAGAGGAGGAAAATGAGGACTACGAGCAGGAAGTGGCCGAAGGGGACGCCACAAGAGGCAGGCAGAGACTTCTCGAGATGGTTCATTTAAGAGAGCCGTCACCCCCTGCTGGTGATGCCCCTAGCAGCAGCAGCAACAGCAGCAATGGGAGGTCAAGAAGACCTGATGGTCAGTGTACTGTGACTGAAGTGTGAGTTCTGACCATTCTGCTATCAAGCCACCCCTTCAGCTGGAACAGGAGCATTGCACTAAACAATCTTCACCTCTACATTTCTAAAATCTGCTGATGTCTGGGTAACCTGGCACTCTCACCACCTACAGGAAAAGGCAACCAATAAAACAGGACTTATAAAAATTAAGCCTAACTGAGACCAACCCTTTTGAGGAGCAAAGTATCTTTTCAGCATAAATTTAATATCTTTTAGTAGGATGATTTGAACTTTTATTTTCTGTGTTAAGGCTGTAATTGACAAATTGTTTTAAAATTAATATTAAACATTTATTTTCAAACCTAAAAATAACTTTCTAAACACAAATGCTTCATAAGCAGAGCATGCTCTTTGTTTTTGGATTCATATTCCATTTTAGTGTTAATAAGTATCATAACTTGTGCCTGTCTTGTCATCAGAGAAGGGTCAGCTGAAGGGTCTGAATGTTTGGTTTTAAAACATAGGCTAAATGTTTTTTGGTTCTGGTTTAGTGTCTTAGCCTTAAATTGGAGAGATGTATACTCAATCTTATGAAAATTTTATGGTGAAAACCCATGATAATGCAAATTTGAATTTAACATGATTGAGGATCCTGTTTCTCACTCCTGTATTGTAATTATTATTTTTTTCTCCCCCAGTGTTAATGTCTGGATTCCTTAAAGGAAGGCAAGTATGTGTGATGTTAAGGTCTTTGGTGCAGGTACCTGCACTCATCCTGTGTTGGGAATAGCTGGTGTATATAAAGTTGGTACTTCAGTATAAGTGGTCAGATACATATATTTTAATATCTGCAAATCCTGTAACTTATCTGGCTTTGCTTGTACAGTGTTATTGGTTAGCTAGCTAAGTACCACACTGTAAAATGACCAGTGTTTGCATCACACATGCAGCTTCATACAGCTGGTCTTTGAAATTTGAAGTACAGGTTGACAGTCATTGAGCCCTGTTCTTATAACTGGTATTATGCACTCTAACATAGTTTTAAAGGTATTTATTCTGAAGACAAGCTGCGTTGTTTAACTTGCGTTTTACAAGAGGACTATGGCGAAAAGAAGACATACATTGATAACTGATTCCCCCCCCCCATTCATTTTCTACAAAATTCTCAGTTACCACTCCTACAGACTGCTCGAGGTAAATTAAGGATGAAGTTGGAGCTAAATTTTTTTTGTTGCTAGTATCATTTGTCACATGTATATTTTGTTTGTAAAATGTTCCTGCAAATGTAATAAATGACATCAAACAAATGAAGACTAACTGAAAGTATATTTAATTAACCTCAAAATAATGCAGACTGATTTTACGGAATGGAAATTTCGTACCCCACAAATCGCGTCATGGTGGGGTTTTGCTGTATTTAATATTTTTATGTTTAACTTCCTGCATTCAGTCGTATGTCCCTCCTTTTAGACGCTGTAGCTTTTTCGTGTGACTTGTTTTATTGTAATTTTCTTACATGATTTGTATGTTTTAAAAAATAAAGTGTCACTTTCATCCAAATGATTAATGTACGCATTGGTATTACGCACGCCAAATTGAGGAACTCGTTTCTGGCTGCTGAGCAAGACCCTTGCGAATGTAGACACTGATTTTCATGGGGCTTGATATTTGTCAAGCTGTGCCAGATTTACACCTTGCTTCTATGAGGAAGGCAGTGAGCCGTTTGCCTGGAATGATTTTTGGCACACGTTTGTGCTGACGTTAGCATTCGGTTACCGTGAGTATTTTGCACAGCAACCGATTTTAAATGATCTCACCGATTGGCCAGCTGGCGTCACTGTCCTGTGGTTACCAGAGGTCAGACTCAGACACATATTTCATTGGACAATCCAGGCCTGAAGGGGAGCCAGGGATATTTCCTGTCATGTAAACAAACATAAGTGGACCAAGCAGCCAGAGGTCAGGAGCACAGCCAGGCTAAGATTTCTGGCACCCACTTGCTATTCCCGTCTCAGTGTCTGCCAGGGTGGAGCTAACACTGAAGTGGTGCTATCCAAAAAACTTACCAATGAATGATTCAGGCATCTAAATTGTGCTTGTTTATCCACGGGGCTTTGACAGTAACACAGAGTATTAAAGTGGTGTATTGGGACAGAATCTGAGTGCATATTCATTATCACAACTAGTTACAAAACAATGGCAATTGTCCCTGGCACAAAACAAAGTATAAAAATATTGTGCCTACATGTGGAATATTACCAGTGTTTTAATAAAATGATAAAACTGATACAGCATGGAAATATATTTTTTGGAACGTAGGCTTTATTTAGTCATAGTAAAACAAACTCTTCAAACTTTTCCTTAATGGTTTTAGTCATAAAAAATCTTATAAAGTCATTCACATGCACAGATAAATACAATTTTAAATTAAACAAAAAATCAAATTAAAAACTTTAACAGACTTAAAATTTTTTTTTCACAATAAATAAAAGTGGAAAAAAACACTTTAGTTAAATGAATACAAAGGTCTTTAAAATGGTAACTGATACGCTGGAATAAAACGAAACATTAACGTGATTGTGTCTGCTACAAAAAGAGAGCAGAAACACAGGGACTTCCATGAAGGCATGCATCAGTTCTTTCACACAGTGCTTTGCATGCTTAGAATATGTGAAGTACGCATTTAGTACATGGCTAGCATTCTTCCAGGTCTACACAAATAGCAGTCCAGATTATTTACAGAGAGGACAAGAAGTCCTGTCACATGATGATCGTCTCAGCCTGGTAGGGGAAAGAGAGAGGGCCACACCTCTGTGGCAAGGTGCAGGAGGTGGTCGTGGAGGGGGTGGGGAGGCGGGCAGCCCAGCGGGAAGGAGGACGCTGTCTTGCTGGACGGGCTGGACGGGAGAATGGTCTAATGATAGGCACAGCAGTGTTCAGGTCACTCCCCTAGAAAATATTAATGCAAAGTAACACAAAATATGAAGAATACTTTACTGGAAAACAAATTATCAAAATTAGAAAACTGGATAGCAAGATGAATGTAACAAATCAAGCCTACAATGATGAGTTTTAAACAAGACCCATATGGGAACTGGGGCTTGGGTGTATGGTTCTGCTAGTACAGCACATCAAATAGGGCCAATACTTTCCTGGTTGTCAGGAAAGAGTGCTCTCAGCTGGCTAATCCTGCGATCTTGTTACCTTGCACACAGCTTCTAACCTAGGTAGTGGAACCCATTACATTACAGTAACTGGTGTTGTTTGTGGGCACGTCAATGAAGGTGTGTGAAGTGAAAAAGGAAGCTGTTGAATGAGTGCTGCTGGGGACTGATCTAAGAGTGCTTGCACAATTGTGTAGTGCATGTATAGTGTCTAGGTGTAACCTGTACTGACCTCCAGCATGCCCTGCTTGTGGTGTGAGCTCGGCCCTCTTTTACAGGAGCTGCTGCCACTGTTCCAGTTCACAGGGAGTAAAGAAGAGCCAGGGTGGTGGAGACCTGAGCTGTGGTACTGCTGGCACCCTCCAGAATGTTCCCAGCTAGTCCCAGTTTCCCCCATTGTTCTGTTAGTGGTATTCGACAATGCCGAGTGAGACGCAGGTCTCCAGTGCTCCAACGGCCCCTCCTCAAAGCCACAGCCATTCTCCACACTCCTGATGAATTCACACTTCTTTCCTTGACTGGTTTCTCTTGTGTTCTCTCTGTCCACTGGCTGTGTTCCTCCACTGGGACCCTTTGAGGTGATTTTGTTCTGAGCTCTGGCATGGCTTTTTCTGAGTGCTGACATATTTAATTTGCCAGGTGAGCAAAAGAGACGGGGTTTATCACCTGCAGGTGTCAGAATGGTGACAACCCCGCTGTCCGTCAGAGTTTTCCCCTCATTTTCCTTCAGCATCAGCTCAAACTTTCTCAGCACAGAGGGGCTGACACACTTCCTGTCACAGATTGATTCTGGGACAGGAAGTTCCATATTTGGAGGTACTCCACTGTTCACATGCCAGGAAGGGCGAATGAATGAAGACGTTTTGCTTCCTGTGTTTGGGTCAGTCTGGGCCTTCAGTGTGTCAGGCATTAATGAGTAATCACAGCACTCTCCTTTTAGTACAGACAGTTTGTTCCTTCTGTTCTTTTCTTCCTCAGTTGCATCATTGACTGCCAGTGATAATAAATCACTCCTGAGGTTAAGAAAGAGCAACAATTTAAATTACCAAATTGTTTATGGCCACAACTCAAATCATACTCATAAATCATATAATAAATCAAACTAAAGCAGACACTAAGGTTTGACAACTATTTGCCAGTTTTCTTACAACTGGGGTCAGTTTTGATTTGGGATTTCTCTGGATTATTCATGTTTTGTAGTGTTGAGTTTTGCTGTTGCTGTACTGATGAACAACTCAACTGTCTAATAGACAAGACATATGTTCCAGAATTTGCATGGATAATTCCATGAGGAAAACCATGTTTTTGACTTGGCCAAGAGACTGGAATGCACCTAAATGGAATGGCTGCAGATACAGGAGAATCAGGTGATGTGAAGATTACCTCTCATCGCCAGACTTCTTCCGTATCTCATTCTGGTAGCTGCTAAACTGTTCACTGAGTCTGGCAATCTCATCCAGAGCCTGAGGTGAAGAAACAGGATGAACAGCAAATGAGCAATCAAAAGGTGGAGCTACTGAGAGATGAGCACCGATGGAGAAAAGACTTACAGCATTGAGTGGCATGCTGTTTTCATCTTCATGCTTGCAGTCCAGTTTGGTATCCTGAAGCTTGCTGGAGAGGATGTGAAGGGTTTGGGGCACATCAGCAGAACTGGGATGATCAAACACTTGTCCCAGACAGTAGTTCAGGATTTCATCCAGTTCACTCACACTACAGTCATGTCCATCATCTCCAGTGTGATTCACGGTCACAGCAGAGCCCCACCCATCATCTCTAATGCAATCTGCTGGGACACTGAAGCTATTGCTACTGCAGATTACAGGGTTCTCACACCCAGAATTACTCAAATCATTATGTTTCCAGCCATTGACATCATGGCTGCACAGATCGATTGTACCACCATTGGCATAATAAAGTGGGCTCTCCTTCTGACAGGTGCTAAGACAATAAGGAGACTGACAGATGCCATTAGTATGGTGATAGAGGGAGTCACTGTTTCCATCATTATATTGATAGTGAGAGTGGTCATTGCTACGATGATTAAAGCACTCAGCAGAAACTGAGGAATGCAAGATGGAATTATGAGTGCTTTGGTCAGTCCTTCCATCCAGCCCTGATTCAGACCCTTTTCGACGAGCTTTCACTTCATTGTATAGCTGAAATAAAAATGAACAAACCAAAATGTACAATGTCAGTTCCATGTTTTGACGTCTTCAGCATTAGCAATGAATCTGTATACAAATTTACACATGGTCATTTTGTTCCATTGTATTTCAGAGGAAACAGGGTTCAGTGTGATAACCTCACCTCCTCAATATTCCTCTGCATGTCCTGGAGCTCTCTCTCCCACTGCTTACACTCTGCATCAAACTGCTCAAACGGCTCAGCCTTCTCCTGCAGCCAGCCCTGACTGCTTTGCCCCAAGGCCCAGTGTACAGGAATGGAACCTGTATGTTCGTCAGCCACCGACTTGTGCTCCCTCATTTCGCCACCAGGGGGCACCATCTCTTCCGCGGCTGTTTTTTTTTTTTCTTGCTCTCAGCTATACAAAATAAAACAAAATTCATGTAACATTTTCTACCCTTCCCATGTATTCATTGCTACAAATCACTTTTGTTAACGCTAATATAAACTTTTCTCTACATTTATTTATTAAGTAATGACAATAAAGGCTTTACTAATACTATGATCCTGATATTAAGGCTATTAGCTGCAGACACAGTGAGGTTCGTTTTTTTTTTTCTAAATAAAGTGCTCCGTATGCACCCGTCCAAAGAAACTGAAGTAAAATTTCTCTTACTTAATTTGATAACAACCTTCCACTAAGTAAACCCGTTAGACATCTGTTAAAATATTTAAAACGAAGCATGAAGATACGTATGCAGTCATTTACACAACAGGCAGCACTTTTATTGTATATGGCTTTCAAATATGTAAGACTAAAACTGTAGAAGTAGGCTAAGAAGCGCCTTGTGCTGCATGTTTTTGACCACGACACACACACACACACACACACACACACACACACACACACAATGCAGTTCTTTTCTTCATAACGTTTCTTTCAGACAGTAATTTCATATTTTATCATAAAAATCTCTGGCCCGGAAAAACAGTTGACCTTGGCATAAATACAGAAAAAAAACTAAAGACTGTTACTAGTTCCTTGCCTGTGTGTAAAGCACCCTAAAATACTTTTAGTGATGTAACAGCCGGTGCTTTATTTTTAGCCCTTGTCACTATGCGACGTCTTTCCGGCGACGTCAACCTACAACAATGATAGTAAAAACATCGGGAACTGCGCTCTTGTATTTACTTCATAAACGCAACTAATGATAAGTAAAATGTATCAGGCTAGTAACAATTTACAAGTTTATATTGGTAGTTATCCAGGCAATCCGCATGGTACATCAATCACTACAACTCTTACTTATGGTGTAATATTGGAAGTACAATGTCGTATCTGCTCATTTACAAAAGAAAAAAATTAAACGAGAATACTAATTTTCCAGGGACTAATTATTTTGTTACAAACATTGTCGTCGACAATTACGCATACACAATAATATTTTATACCAACACTCACCTGTTGTAACGATTTTTTTTCTTCAGCTGCGGCTTTTCTGCATATTGGGAATTGATAAATGAATCCAAAGCGATCAAGCGAAGCTCCAGGCACTCCAGGAGTGATTATCTAAATTTTTAACTTACACCACTTTAAGTCTGGTGGGGTGTCCGACACCTTTGACAGCTCACTCGCGCTCACTTGTCCTTCCACCGTGCCTTTATGATTGAAGCGTTTCGATCTGCCCCTGTACATGGGATAATTCTAGAGCATTTTTGGGGGTAAGCAACTCCCCTTTCAGGGTTACTTATATACAGTCACAGAAGGCATTAGGTGGCACCGTACGGCGCCAGGATCAAGTGTTATTAAGTCAGTTGTTACATCAGTAGGTGTCACGGGGCAAATTATATTTACGCGTCCAGAAAAAGACTGTTTACATTGCAGTGCCTTGTATTAAAGGACTCTTGTTGCTACTCTGTTTTAAGACTATGCACACGTTCTCTCGTGACTTCCCCTTGTGAAAATTATACGTTCATCTCAAACCCACTGGCTGGAAATATCCTTACTCATGTGTTCTCGCTCTATCCCATATAAAATCTTACACCCGTTTGTTTTTCACATTGAGATACCCCGGGGTGTGATGTTTTGCAGCAGTATCGTTCGTCTTCTCATCAGATATTAGAAGAACTTGGACACAACTGGTCCTACAGTGTGCCAGTATTTGTTTATTTAGTTTTTGAGTGGGCACATCATAAAAATAAAAGTGGAAAAAACCCTTTAGTTTCTTCCTATAAAATCTCTGATTTTAATCAACACAATTTTAGTAATAAAATACATACCTGTTCTAGTTTTAGAATAACAACCATACTTCACTTGACATACGGTGACTTCAGGTAATGCAGAGCACAAGGTAATATGGGACATGCTAACAAGAACATGTTCTGTAATATCTGAATTCACCTGTATACTCTGACTATTAATTAGAGACCACACTGATATTGTCACATCAGGTACAAAGATCATGACATCCTGCCCAGGACTGAGGCAAGAGATGGATTAGCTCCATGAGCTGTGTAACTGGGTTTTCAGCCCATCAAGCTAGTTCTCTTGTCTTATGTGTTGCCTTGGTGGTGGTACTGCCTCATCCTCCATAATAGTATGCATTTTATAATGTTCTAATTGCTAAATCAGTTCATCTTTAAAATAGCCTAGGTGAATTTAGCTAATATGGGATATGACTTTTTTCTTTGTATCTTCTCTATTATCTGAATCCAATCCCAGGGAAGGTACTGTTTGCTGTTGTGCAATTATATAAATTGTGACATGTCATTTTGCAACATGCATTAACTGGTGAATCGTTAATAAATACAAATATGGATTCAAAACCATTTCTCAAGATAACCGTGCATCT
The DNA here is from genome assembly GCA_025773905.1 of Chitala chitala. Classification (NCBI taxonomy): domain Eukaryota; kingdom Metazoa; phylum Chordata; class Actinopteri; order Osteoglossiformes; family Notopteridae; genus Chitala; species Chitala chitala. The sequence goes on from JABJVR010000034.1 coordinate 7,975,169, forward strand.
ACATGCATGTGCGCATGTTTTAAAGAGTACCATAAACAGTATTTCTCTTTAAAGATAAAAAAACTGGACTGGAATGGAGCCATGTCACTCAGAACCTTCTGCTTCATTCAGGCACTGAAAAACAAATATGTCCGCCTCCCAAGCTCAGCCTACCAGCATTGTTGCCTTGAATCCTTACCTTTTCTTCTCTTTTAGTTATGTTCTTCACCAGTCCTCTGTACTCTGGACTTCTCTACTGCAGCTGTATCTTCTCACCTCCTACTTAGTCACCATTTGTGTAAATTCCTCACTGTCTGATTTTAACCATTTCCTTTGAGTTTCTATGGCTGGATGCCACAGGGTGACCATTTAATTTAATTAAATTCAATGTATTTTTATAGTGGTTTTTGCAGCTGAGTTGCCCAAGACACTTTACAGTTATTCAACTGAAGTCTGAGTTGGGAAACACTAGCCATATCTGTGTTATTACTGTATGTTTTTTTTTTTTTTTTTACCACAGTGTATCATTATCATTATCAAAACTTTAAAAGCCTCACGATACTCTACATCAGTTTATTGCATCAGGGTAACGGACTGAACCAGAGTGCCACATAGTGGTCAGAATAAGAATAAAATGCAAACATTTCTGCTGATCAAGAAGCACTGGTTACAATATATTAACTGAATTTGCCTGAATATGTAATAGTAGACCATGGTGACATACTGTACATTGTATAAGACATACATACATGCTTGGGACTGCTGATGGACTTAAAAAGCATAATATCCACAACTGAACCTGGTTAGTACCTGGATGAGAGAAAACCTGGGAAAGGTATGGGTGCTGCAAAAAGTGGTGTTAGCAGGACTGGGAAGGGGTGCTCACCCTGAGGTCTGTGTGGGTCCTAGTGATCGGACACTGTACTGTTAGAAGTGGCACTGTGTTTCAGATGAGACATTAAACTGAGGTCCTGACTCTCCATGGTCATTTAAGATCCTGGGGTGTTCTTTGTAAAGAGTAGGGATGCTCCTCAGTGTCCTGGCTGTATTTCCCCAGTGGGCTTTATCAATCATGGTATCCTAATCATCTTTGTGTGAACTGGCTGTATCACTCTCTCCTCCCCACCTATAGCTGGTGTATGGTGAGATTTATAATAGCAGTAATATACAGACACAGAGTTGCTCATATGTCATCTCTACATGCAAATGGGGGTCTTCTGTGCAAGTTACTTGACAGCATAGCATTTTAGTAGTTGCAAATATATTTTAAGTTGCAGTATGTTATTAATCATTTACGTAATTAATTCCAAAACAACAACAACAATAATAATAATAATAATAATACATGCCAAAGAAAGACAAACTACATGGTTTGGGTGAGGGCCTTTTTTGAAACAGCTGGATTTTTGCTGATGGTGTTGTGAAGTCAGATGCATGGCTAACTTCCTGAATAAACAAAGTGAAAGAACAGGTCTCAGACCTGACAGAGCTTTGTACCCTCATGTTGTTGACACTGCGATGTACCACCATAGAACAAACAATCTCACAATCTTTTCAGGCAGAGTGTCAAAACACTCCTGAGTCCAAAAGGGGACCCTGCGGCTCCTGTGTGGGGTAGATGGTCAGAGAGCTACGTGCCTGCAGTCACTTTGCTGAATAAGAGAAGGTAAGCATTCTCTATGATTAATGGTGTTGTACAACCTCCTCCCTTGATCTAAAGTAGGGGTGGACAATTAATTTTGCCAAGGGGCCACATAAGAGACTGGGCCTGTTGTGGAGGGCTCTGGCCAATAGGCTGAACTCAATTCTGCTTAATATTCATTTTATTACTCTATAAAAAAGCTTTAAATTGTATAGTTTTGATAAACTTCTACAGGTAAGAGTAGATATTACGACTGGGCAATGAAAATATGAAACAGACATGGTATAAAAGATGGTATAACATCAAATCATTTAATTAATGACAAGAATAATTCTGAAGAAAATATGTATTTTGCAGTATTTCAACTACCAGCATTAAATTAACTTTATACAAAGTGCTGCTGCTATTCTGCTTGTAGTCTAATCACCCCATTGTAATGGTGATTCATATTGTAATCCTTACACACAGCAACCTGATCTCCACACACTAAGCACATGGCTTTATCTTTGACTTCAGTAAATAAACAATTTTAACAAGTCCATGACTTGTTAAAAACTCTACATTCTGCATCAACCTTTCTTTTTTTAACAGGAGCTGACATTTTTGAGGGCTAACAGCCAACTAGCATTTCTCATAAACAGTTGTTCACCAGCAGCTCGCTTATGTTCGCAGGCACGCCAAACGTGCGTAAATTGGGGGAAAAAAAAGCTGTCGCCTTCAAAATAGAAGCAGCGAGGTTGTGTAAAGTGCACTATTTTTGTACAATTTCTAATTTCCCAATGATATAGCATGGGCCAATCAGGGATATGGCCCACAGGCCGTACGATGCTCAGGTCTGATCTAAAGGGTTTATATTGTTGATATATTTGTTCTTCAAAATTTATATGCGAAGTAAATACAGTATTAAACCTGAAAGTTCTGTCTGGCAAAAGTTAAAGCACCTAAATGAACAAAACTGTTGGGAATAAGTTCCTCTGTATATGAAGCATGTCTTCTGTGTCAATCGCTCTGTTTACACTGATTTGTGTTATTGGACTGAAAAAGAACAGCCAGCAGTGAAGCTGATAATTTTCTCATTGTCTTCTTTTATCCCCACAGTTCCATGGCGATGGCCTCCTCTGTTGTTCTTGTGTTTTTTATTCTAAACATCTGTTGTTGCTATAGTACCTTTTCTTGTCCAGATGTGTGCAAATGTTTCTTCTCCAGCACTGGTACTCAAGTGGTGTGTAGCAATGCTTCTCTGTTGGCCTTTCCCTTGGGTAGTCTTCCAGACAACACCACTACACTGTCCATTGAGTTCACCAACCTTAGCTCTATATCTGCCCGCCATCTGGAGGACACTCCCCTTTTGCAGGAACTGCACCTATCTGGAAACCAGCTCCGGAGCCTTCCAGAAAACCTGCTGAAAGGCCTGGTCCACCTGCACACAATGGACCTTACAGGGAACCTGCTCGAGCACCTACCTGCTGGGGTGTTTGACCATGCCCCTCTGGTGAATCTAGTGCTTAGAGACAACCTGCTTCTCACAGCCAATGCGAGCTGGTTCAGCTCCCCCAGCAACCTTACCTGGCTAAATCTGGCAGGAAACCGCCTCAGCACCATGCCCAGTGTTCTGCTCCAAAAGCTTCCCCAACTGAAGACGCTGGACCTGAGTCAGAATCACTTGGAGAAACTGGTAGCCGATGCCCTTGATGGGCTGCTCCACCTGCAGAGGCTTCACTTGGAGGGGAACAAACTGAGCTTCCTGGACCCGTCCATGTTCCACCGCTCCTCCAACCTGACACATCTGTTCCTGCAGGACAATCGCCTGGACAAGCTTCCCCCCAGTCTCTTCAAGGGTCTGCCCCACTTGAAAGTCCTGAGCCTCAATGGCAATAACCTTTCTTCCCTGCCCTCCGGCCTACTGGACAAGCTGCCATCCCTGGGGGCTGGCACTGGCCAGGGAGTGGACCTGTCCCAGAACCCCTGGGAATGCAAGTCAGACATTGCTTACTTGTGGCAGTGGCTGCACGATCACCAGGCTGTGGTGTTTTCCCCAGAAGATATTCTGTGTGCCAGTCCTGAAACTCTGAAGGGGAGGCCTGTCTTGTCTTTGACCAAAGAAGAAATTAAGACTGAATAATGCAGGGTGTAAAAGACATGGAAGAGTAATGCATGTCTGTCACATGAAGAAAATCACTCTCTTTTCCTTACTCTCTCTGTGAAAAAAAGAGAAATATAGATGATTTCAGACACCAGGTCATTTAACTACAATAAAGACAGCAGCTTAGGTCATTAAATGACAAATAAAGAGGTTAGTTAATATTTGAAAAAAAATTTCAGGATGTTTCTTTGACTTATTGTGCCACTTAAAGAGGATGTATTATATGAATAAAGCCATATTACATCAAATCTCTGTACAAAAAATGTGCATTAAATCTACCCTGTACACAAGGCTAGAACACATGCTGAACACAGGTGTAGAACACACTGAAAACTGTTTGTGTGGGATCCTGTGCCTGTGAGTGCTCGTTCTGCACAAGTTCTCAAGTTCGCATAGTGATAATTTACCTCAACCACTACGTCATAGTTAACCTTATTGCGTGTAATAAAGTACCTCAAACACATGCTGTATTGCCAGTTTACCAGCAGAGGGGGACCGCGTTTCGTGTATTGCAGGCTAGTCTTTCTTAAACCATTCAAATTTCAAACCTTTTCGACCTGTTTTTTGGTTAAATTATTATTATTATTATTATTATTATTGTGCTTATACTTAATTACTAGTATTTCCGTATGCAATTTAGCAATAATTTTACTACTGAACAAATGATGGAAGAAATAAATGTTAACTGGTATTCCTAAATTATTGAAAATTGTTCGAATAATGTAAACACAACATTTCAAGTCACCTATATAATTATACTGCAATGTAAGTGTTCTTCAGTTTTCTGAAAAGACTGTTTTGGACCACAGACACATTTTCTGTGTGTAAACTGAATACGAAATTTGCAGAAGTTTGTACAAATGTTTCCACTCAGTCTCCGTGAATCACATCCGTCACGCAGCGCTTTTAGCCAACGCCGATGTGGTGAAAAAGTCCGTTTTAACTGCTTTGTTGCTGCCAGTTTTTTTTTTCCACGTTATCTTGTCGATCTCTCTTTAGGACCGTTTATCTTAGTGACATTTATGGAATTAAATTCTATCTTGTTATACCAGTAATAATGTTAAAATGTTTTTATGTAATGACTGTCAAATTTTATTTATATAACCCAATGACGTATGAAGGGGGAAAACCACGCCCAGCTGAACTCCTCTTGATTTGTAGCCTGTAAAGTTCTAGGTTATTCTTCATAAATAATTTCTGTTTATTTGTCCTTTATACTAAACTTATTCTGACTAAAACAAACACTGATGGTAATCCTAAATATCAGTTGTGAGCATAGTGTAGTATAGACAGCTCATTGGAGTAAGCAAGGAGATGTTTTGGCACAGTGCGTGGAAAGGAAAGGTATTTGACCATGTGGTAAAACACTTGAGGTTAACATTTTTATGGAAATATGTATGACTGTACAGTGAGGCACACCCACAGTCCATGCCCTGACTTTAATGCGCATGGTTTGTCCAGCTCTGCAGACACGCTGGTAATTACTTCTATTATTTTCATTTACTGCGACAAGATGCCAAACCCTTTCAGTGACACATAAGTGTCACGAAAATTATGCTTCACACAAAATTGTAACTGCACTTAATATGAATATCAGTCAAACTACTGGATTCACTAAGCAGTTCAAAGTCAGCCAGGTGTTTTCCATTTGTTTTATAACTCACAGAGCACTCAGCTGTTTAAATCCGCCCATCCTAGCAGTAACTGCATTTAAGCACAGCAACAAAAACTCCCACAATCGCTCACTGGAATAAGAGGCTCCATTTACCCAGAACAGTGATGGCAATAATCTTTGCAGAACTTAGATCTAAATTTTGGTTGGTCTCTCCTCTTGTATGTTAGGAAAATAACACAGACTATGCAGACTATATGTCATGTGGAGACTAGACAGCATCATGTTGGCAAACCCAGGACAAAAAGCAACAGGGTGGACACAGAGGTCTTTAATCAAAACAGTGAAGACAAATAGTAAACACAAACAGATAACCATAAGCAGCAAAAGCAGCAAAAACCTAAACAAAAAAAAGAAAGGGAAGGACAGGGTACCACAGATAATCTGAGAAAAGGAAGCCTATAAAAGCCGTAACCAGCCACACAGCCCAGAAAGACTTCAACAACTGGCAAAGAACTAAACAAAACATCCAACCTAAATACTTCCAAACAGGAAACACCAAACAGGTGAGCACACTCAATGACTCTGACATGGTTACAATGAAACAAAACAAGGTAATGAGGGGGCACAGCCGCAAACACTAGCATCACAGACAGAACGTGACAGATGGTTTCCATCAATCGAAACAAATTCAAAAACCTCCCAAATCTCTGACCTGCAGTGAAAAGCTGGCTTAAAGGAATGAAAAGGAGGACCAGTGACACAGAGACAAATGGGTTTACAGAATGCACAGTAAAATTAACATTCTACATTTGCCTTATCATAACACCAGAAAACTACATGACTATAATATTACATGCAGCATTTTAAGATGTGAAATGTAACTAGCAAAAATACATGTTGCATTCAATGTTAAAAATATGATATTGTTTTATAAAAACATAACCATAGGAAAAAAAAATGCTAAAGACCACAATTAATTAATGGCAACAGATCTATTCTTATTGGATAGAGTATTTTTTTCTGAGTATATTAAAATTGGATATAAAGTATGATCTAGTGTACACAGCACTTTCCCTAAATCCTTTTTCTTCAGAAAGTAAGTCTCCATGGAGGAGATTAAGGATGCTGTAGATGTCCAAGTGCCCATCAGTTTCTCTGTCTGCCCTCAGAGCTATTTTTCACTGCCAGGCTGATGCTGCAGCAGGCGGACAATGGCGGGGTCACTCTTAGCACCTCGAATAAACTCATCCAGGGATAGTCTCCCTGCAGAAAGACACGAGGGGATTACCTCTGTGAAGTGCTCTGTGTAGCACAGAGACAAGCACATCTTCAAACCGACACCAGTGAACACGTTACATGTAAGATGTTACACACAAATCACAACCGCAAACAAATTCCAATAATAATTTATCGATCTGTAGATTCTGCTGCACTCAGCAAACACGAGAAGTATCATTTTTGTCCAAAGTAAATTTGGTTACACTTTTACTGTAGGATCCCCTCATAAGACTGCATAACACATTCATAACCATTTTTGACAGTGTATATCACAAAGAGCCTCTCTAATGCCTAACAATTATTTCCTAAGCAGTATATACTAATAATGATGCAGTTACTGCATGCAGAAGGTGTTATCATTGCCATTATCATTATCACTGAGGGCCCATTACAAAAAGTGCCACTGTTAATTTTTAAAAAATGCCAGATACCATCTTTGTTTGTGTCCATCTGTCTAAAAATCTTGTTGGTCCTCTTCTCTGGGGTTGACTCATCCTCTGGCATCTTCATCACAGAGGACACCATTTTGTAGATCGCCTTGGAGAGGACAGAGATCGGGCCACAAGTAAACAGAAGTGAGAGCAGACTGAAGTGATGTTGGAAAGTGGTGACGTGGTAAGCATGAAACAAAGTTTCCACATTTTAGCTTTTATGAGAGGAAGAGAAACAGTGCTTATAGCATTGTCTCTGAGCGTCTGGAGTGTTCAACACTATGACAAATGATTAAGCAAGACGTGTGATCAGCAAAACATGTGAGTCCCTTGACATGCTTCCAACATCAATATCATGCACACACCCAAACATACGATGAATCAGTACGATGAATTATGTTCTTCTGTCTTTTCAACCAAACAATTTCCAAAAAGCAGTCTTAGAGCTACTTAGGTGAACTGAATTGTTTAAATTTTACTCACGTCATTGAAAACTGAAGCACAGATCAGACAGGAACATGTATCATAGCAACTATATCTTCTCATTGTGGCAGCATCACTGCCACCAGAACCAATATGTAACACTAACACAACATACTGCAGGGTTTGACAACTTCACACACTGCCCATCTTCCTTACATAGGTAGTCACATACTACAACTTTCCTTACACTTGGTCCCATTAATATAGGTGAGTATCTTTTTGGGCTTAATCTGATTGAAGGACATTATTCAATGGTACTACAATCAGTGTCATCCTAGGAACTTCACTATACGCTCATCACTGTCATTACTATTATTTCCATGGATACAGTACTATCACCACGGTGACCTACAAATCTAAACACTATGCCCATAAGATTTCTGTAGTTTATGCAGCACATTATTTCCATGGATAAAGTACAATCACCACGGTGACCTACAAATCTAAACACTATGACCACAAGATTTCTGTAGTTTATGCAGCACATTATTTCCATGGATACAGTACTATCACCACGGTGACCTACAAATCTAAACACTATGCCCACAAGATTTCTATAGTTTATGCAGCACATTATTTCCATGGATACAGTACTATCACCACGGTGACCTTCAAATTTAAACACTATGCCCACAAGATTTCTGTAGTTTATGCAGCACATTGCAGCACGTTAACAGTACATGTGTTAAATGTCATACTGATAAATATCTACATTTAATCACTTTAATTTACTTGACCTTCACATCCAGAGCGGTATCACGGTCACGACTGCAAAACAAAATCATTACTTCAATGTGAACACAAGTGAAACAGAACGGCTGAAAATGACAGCCTGTTTATTCAGGTAGGCTTGGATGACAGGATCTTTCACTGTGTCAATATTGATATGAAGCAATAGCTTACATTGCAGAATAAATACAGTAACCTATAGTGTCATGACAACTAATCCTGAAGTGTATGGGCCTTTATCATGAATGACTGTTCAAATGACTTCCAGCTTCAGGGAAAGTCAGTACCACAGAGTGAACTGCCAAACAGGGCTGTAAAAAAACCTGAATTTTCACACGCTTGTGCCATCGCAAACAAACAGCAAACGTATGAAAGAACACAAGGTAACATCATTATAGCAAAAGTACAATTGCCAACACGACTCAAAAAGTTTATAGTACCACTGAAACAAACTGCAAAAAGCATCAGTAACAGAAAACTGACACAGGTACACATTTTCATTGCAATATTACAGGTTTAATAACAAAGCAAAAGTGAAAACAATTTTCCGCATAAGGAATAGGCATTCGCACCTATGCTCCAACAGGCAAAATGCAGAACCCATTGGTGTTTTCTGTCACAAGAAGCATTGCATTGTCTGTGTTTATTTTTATACTTTAATAACTTGTGTCAAGAGAGTTTAGGCAGTCTGCCATTTAACTCAATTACGTGCGAGGCAGTAGGTGTAGCTCTGGGACTCACCTGCACGATCTCCAGCATCTCCGACCGGCTGATGTAGCCGTTCCCATCCAGGTCATACATGCTAAAGGCCCACTTCAGCTTTTGCTCGAGTCCTCCGCGAGATGTGACACTCAGCGCGATGATGAACTCCCGGAAGTCTATGGTGGCATCGCTATTTGTGTCAAATGTGCGGAAAACATGTTCTGAAAACTTGGAGGCATCGCCATAGGGGAAGAAGTTGGCATAGATCTTCTTGAACTCTTCCCTAGTCAGGTGGCCTGTTGGGCAGTCCTTCAGAAATCCTTTGTACCACTCCTGTATCTCATTGTCTGTGAACCTGGTGTTTGCCCTTAGATCATTAAGAACTTCTGGCCGCAGCTTGCTATTCTGCTTACCCATAATGCACCACGTATCACCTTTGTTTGACACTGCTTCTACCCAGTTCTTCAGCTGATTTTGTGTTTCAGGTATTTACTAAATGTTTTTTTTCCTGTTGTTTTTTCTCCTTATGTTCCACATTGAGGATGTGAGGCTCTGCAGTGGGAAAGTAAGAATCATCCTTTACTTTCTTAAAGTAAACACAACAATAACAGGCCACATGGTTCCTCTCTTTCTGCTGACCAGGAAGATGACCAGGTCAAAAACACAACTATCTCCTGTTAGAAGTTCTGCCAATTCCATTGTTTTGGTAATATGTCATCAACTAAGGTCATATATTGAATGAAGAAAACGAAATCGATTTCGTTATATTGACATTATAACCTTTTTTTGTATTCATTTTCTTTCTGCCCAAAGTATTTCTCATTCAATGTTAATAAACATCAAACAACAAAATTTCTTTGTTTTCATTGCCTACTATCAATATTGTAGCGACCTCTAAGTGTGTCTGCGGGTCGGCTGGAATAGTTAACGATAACGTCGTGCAATGCATCGACACGAGCCGTATTTCAAATTCACCAGTCGTTGCCATATAACTCTAGTGTCTGTAAAGAACTTAAGAGGTATAAACTAATTATAAGCAGCCATACATAAAGTCTTTATGCAGCGAAATGAATGCTAGCAGACTTTCTTCTACTACGTGTTGAAAGTAAGACGTTTAACAGGTTGTAATGGTGTAAACCTTAGTGAAAGTTTACTTTTGTCTTAAATTGGTTCCAGTGTAAACTTTCGTCGTAACGGAACAACCTGTTATATTTTTAAAATGCGTCAACTGCCGTGAGAAGGAAAACCTGCAACCTATGTACAGAATAGTATATTTTACAGCAAATGCTAAATGTGTTGACGATTTGGATGGGGTTCATTATTAATACAAGTAGGCTAATTTCACTAAACTAAGCTTAAGTTAATATGTAACTGTTATAAAGTTTGGTCTTTCAACGTAATATAAATCACTGTCATCTGTACTTCTTGGAAAATTATGGCGTTAACCAGAGAAAAATGTCTTCATTGAAGTGTCACCGACTGAGACACATCAAAGCCGTGACACGCGCTTCCTGAAAACAGTTCTAATTCCAGTATTTTACCACCAGAACATCACTTTGAGCAAACAAGTCTTTTAAAAGATCTCGGCGCTGAGTTTGAGCTTTTACATATAGGACCATTAAAAGTTACTTTATGTTACTTATTATATTAACATATATAACGGCAACCGGATTACAACATTGAAATACTTTTAAAGAAATATTGTTAAATGAATGCATGCAGATGACGTATATTGTCAAGTAACTTACAGAACTGTTTTAATTTTTTTCGTCCGCAATATTTCTGGGTCTCTGGTGAGCTCAGAATAATAGCTTTTCATCGGGGACTTTGCCTGTGAGATTCTTCTCCGTTATTATTTGACTCTTAGGTATATTGCATGGTCCTTTCTTTTCCTGCCTCTTGTCGCTGTACGTCCGCCTCCAGTTTAACGATTTCAGTCTAGGTTCGCTAAGAGTGTCACTGCTACGCCTGCTGTCCGTAATGGCGAGATATACAGCGTAAGGAACGGTACGTAAAGCAGGAGAAATACCAGTAGTGTCTAGGATTGCCACTGTTCAGAGTATTCTGTATAGACGTATCTCATCATCTGTATATTATCCAGTACAGTTTTTAAAAGTTACAAGTTTTTTTTCTTCACTCGTTTTACCATTAAATGCAGAGCCAATGAAGTGCAAACGATTTGATGTTTTTAGACATAAATATACGTACAAGTATATCGTAGGATGGTGACCTAAAGTTCAAAGATTAAAATACAATTGAACAATAACTTAAAAAAGACAATTATAATCCAGTTAGCAAATGAATGTGCTGATATTTGTTCCGCTCATTTTAATAAAAGTATCAGATTTCTTGTGACAGTGGAGGCTTGATAAAATTAGTCACTGTTTGTTCCTTTTCTACTCCGTTGTTCTACAAAAGATGCAGAGAGACTTACCAATTGAAATTCATATTTTCCATTTCACCAGAAAAGTTAAAGCTTCTCTATTTGCCCATTATACAGACGCGTATTGTTAAGCCTTACTAACAACTAAAGTACTGTACATTTTTTCCTATCGGCTGGTCTCTCTGACTGGGCGGCCACTGGTTAGGATTCTAACTCCCCAGTTCGGAGGTACATGTGTACCGTGCCGTGCTCCTGTACACCAAGACGAGTAGGATGCAGACTTGTCGGCTCAAGCACTTCCATAAAATTTCCACTAGAGGTCACAAAGGTCCCACGCCATTTCATAATATCACTGGTTAATTTCTCACGAAAAAACTGATCCACGTCGACCTAACATTTCTATTAATGTTTAAAATCTCAAATGAATGAAGAAAATGACTGGGTTTTGAAAAGCATGCGTACTTTGAGTGATACAGTTCAACATCGGGTTCTACGAGTGAGCAAGACAGCTTCTTTTTTGTTTTTGTTTTTTTAAAATACCTTTTATTTCAGCTAACAGCAGTAACAGTAAGAGCAAATTTGAAATCATCCTCCACTATTGTGTCATGTGTGTAGAAGCAGAGTGCATAAAAACCTTCACAAATGTGTATTAACACCCTTTTTAAAAATAGTTTGAGGCAGCTTCTTGTTCTTATTTTGTGCGCTTTTGTGTTTGCCTGAATCAAACATACTAATATTTACTTAAGTACAAGTGTTCATAGGGTCGTGTAAAGCCACAAAGGTTTCATGAAGAAATAGACCAGGTCCATCTGACATATGTAGCCTTCAACAGACTCTTGAAAGTTTAGCCAATTCTTGTGCACTTAGCAGGGCAACTGGTAACAACAAATATTCCCACAGAGTTTGTGTTGAGTCTTACACATAATATCTGCAATACACCCAAACAAAACTAGTTGAAGTGAAAGATAAGCAATGCCCTGCAGAGAACAATTTTTTTTATTCGGCTGGGTTCCAGACAGTACAGGTTGTCTCCCACAATTAAACAGGTGTTTAAACTGTGCATGTTTCAGTGTTTGGTGTTCAATGGGGAGACAGAGTGATCAGTTTTAGCCTAGCTCACCACGTTCATTCCCCATGCTGCTATCAAACATAATTTTGTGTTCAGTAAACTCTAGTAGAAAAAAAAGCAAACAGTAGAAAACGGTACAAAGTTTGCAGGTATTGATTAGTGAGAGAGAAATCTCACTGGAGTCTTGGTCATTTCAGTGTATGTCAGCTGCTTGAAAGCCTTTTATTTAACCACATTTCAACATAAGGACCTTTTTTTACAGGAATTATTTAACTACCCACATTAATTATTTGCATTTTGTTTTACAATTTTTGAAAATATTATTGTTTTTATACAAGTTACAAAAACTCCATAATTTCAGTTCAGCAAAATAATACAAATCATGTGAAAAAAATGGAAATAGATGCACATATTGTATAAGAAAATTACATGAACAAAACGACAAAGTGATTTTATATAATTCTGTATATAGGTGTAATGTGTTTAAATATTAAAAGTGTACACAATCATCATGGCATATTGAGGTATAACTGGACTGAAACAGGTTTAATTAAAACACTGATCTGCGTTGCTCTATCCATAAAGTAACATTCTATTTTGCTAGAATGCCATATTAAAATATATCTTCTAATGGACAGCTGTTGAGACTTTATAAAGTTTTTTTTCATGACACATATGTAAACTAAGTTCATTTTGAAGGTGGAAAAGTTAAAGATGGAAAAATATTTTAACTGTGTCACACAGGAAGTGACAAAGTAAAACAGACATGACACATTCTGTTTGTAACAAAACACATACACGTATACGAACAGTATCTATTGCAGGTATTACTGACTGACATTGGCAAGATGTAAAATGTGGGGTGTTACTGATAGTATCTGTGAAGTATTAAGTTAATTTGAAAACACTGAATACCATGTCTTACTATATTGTCACTTGTCTAATGAGAGATGTGAGGTTGCACATGGTCTTGTGGAAACAATCAGTGGTGAAATTCATATAGCTACGTCCATGCAGTTGAATCCTAGGAAGTTAGTCATTAAAAAGACAGCAGTATACAGAGAATGACCTTTGAACTTTACATTGAACTGTACTATGTTACGAGAAGACTGAACGCATTACCTCATCACCTCTGTGGAAACCCCACACTCCTGACTGTGCCACCTTGGTATATTAACACCGAATGCTCTAGACGTTTTTGCGCTGGTACCACAAATTAAACAAATTAATTGTGTACCCAGAATGCAGAGCTCACAGGCTCATGTAACCTGTCATTACACAACAGTGTTTACTTTTTACTTTGAATAGCAATCCAAATCATGCTAAATTAAATTTTTTCATTCTTGATTTTCCTTCATTTTTTTTGTATTAGGTGACTATGAAGATTTTTTCCCAACATAGCTGTGTATAGAGCAACACCACCACACTCACAAAATCTGCATGGTAAAGCATGCATGCTGGTATCATGTATTGTCACTGATAATGTGTCCATGTGTCCATGGCAAAGTCACCAACATTGTCGTACATCTGTGTTGTCCATGGTAACTCTACCGGTGTCAGTGTTCTTCTGCATCTATGACACAGCTTCAGCCATATACCTTGGGAGGTGGATTTTACCGTGAAACAAGGACAAAGAGTTCATTTACAGCTTAGTAAAGACTGAATACAATATACTGTAGATGTAAATCTAAACAGCTAACCTAGGGTTTTAACTGAATGTTACATTCATTTACCGATAAATGAAAATGAGCATAAAGGCAAAGCTCTCAATTTACCGGTCAATCTACGTTCCTACTCTCACCTATGGTCATGAGCTTTAGGTTGTGACCGAAAGAATGAGGTCTCGAATACAAGCGGCCCGAAATGAGTTTCCTTCGCAGGGTGGCCGGGCGCACCCTTAGAGATAGGGTGAGGAGCTCAGTCACCAGGGAGGAG
>JABJVR010000034.1:7989657-8012421 GCA_025773905.1 Chitala chitala
CCCCCCCCCCCGCGCCGGCCGGGGCGCCCCCCCCCCCCGCCCCCCCCCCCCCCCCCCCAAGCAGTTATTAATTCCAAGGGTCCATTTACTACCATTTTGAATGTTGAATGAGTGTGTTCAATAAAGACATGAAAGATCTTATTTTTTGTGTTATTATTTAGGCACATTATATTTGTCAACACTCTTGGCTTACATGAAGATTAGATCACATTTTATGAAAAGGTTCACATACCTTTTCTTGCAACTGTAAAATGTACCACAGCAGACATCAAAGCCAGCATGTGTTATAAGATCTGAGGCCAATCAATTATGATAATCTACTTTTAGTTTCACGTTCAAGTAGTTTGTAAAAATATTCATGCCAAAAATATATATAATTAGTGTTAAAAAATTTTTGTCAGTAGGGCTTTGAAGTGAGTATCTTTGTCTATAAGAGTTTTTGGTATAACCTTTAGCAGAGTTCATTTTAATACGCCAATGATAGTACATGTTTGTGCAATGTCTGCTAATCAAAAGAGAAATATTTATTAATCAATCATAAATTCCAGATGTTTTGAAAGCTTTTGGCTATCTGTTCACAACTAGAGATAATTTGAAATGATTTGGATGGAGCTTTGCTAAAATCAAACAACACTGTTCAAACATGAAGCAGAAGATTGCCGAGTTCCTTTGGTCTAAATATAACATTGGAATCGAACTGTTTCTTGTCATGATTTTTAATTGGGCTTGTGGTTTTGGAGGTCATCCTGATGTTCTTGGTCATGTTGAAACCAGTATTTTCTCCAACTCTGTAACAGTTATATACAACACAAAATACACACATTTAGCATTAATTCACACTCTGTGTTGGTTAGCTGGTACATTCTGTGTTCTCTTTGAGTTTAGTCTTAGCTGTGGGGTCTCTGTTCATTCATTATTATAGCGTGTTACTGTCAAAGAACACATATAAATCATCTTATAATACAATAAAGGACTGTAGGTCTACATAACATCGGATGAGATGTTACGTCATCATCTGGATTTACAATACATTTGCTTTTTGCTCTGCTTTCATTTAGCTTTGTACAAAAAATCTCGACTAGTTGAGAGTCGCAGAAGGATAAACATTACCTTCTAACAAAAACATCATTGAAAGATCCAGTAAGTGGCACTGATGTAACAGTATTTTCGCATGTTTAAATGTGAAAAAATATGCAAAATTTGCATCAGGTAAAGGTACAAACAAAAACAGACTGAAACTGATATGGACGTTATATTGTGTGTTTTGTTTTCTGAAGCTTTCAGTGAACAGTGTGATGAAGATTTACAACCTAAAGCCAGGGGACCATAACTCATCCATCAGCCCACCTGTTTGATGTGCTTTCCTTGAGGTCTTTGCAGTTCCATGGTACAGAATGTGTTAGATGAAAGAATGTTTGCTTGCAGGGATACATTTGATTTTTTGGGATAATTGGCCTTTCAGCAACTACAGTATCTAGCCAGAAGGCAGCTTCTACATTTACAGTTGCATATTTAATAACTTTTGCTGTGTTGTCTTTGTATAGTCATGTTGTTGTTGAGTGTAGAGTGCGAAAATGGATGCGCCCCTCACATTTTTAAACAGTATAGAGTGCATTCTATCTATCTGTGTGGATTCTTCACACTCGTTAACCTTTTCAATCAAATCAGACAACGTCCAAAAACAGGGGAAATAAATCACCATTCAGGGATGCGTGTACCTGGGCCCTTCATTATTCCAGGTAAATTACTGTGCCAGGTAGAGTACACATATACAAACAAGCCAACCTCTCTCTCTCTCTCTCTCTCTCTCTCTCTCTCTCTCTCTCTCTCTCTCTCTCGGTTTGTCAAAACAATGTAGAATTGTTTGTTCAATTGACTGATGGTGGATGTGTTTAGGTCATGGGACATGCTGAGAGTAAGTACATGCATGCATGGGAGAACATGCAAAGCCTACAAACATAGATTTAAGGGCTGAGTTCAATTTCACAATCCTGTAGGTGTGAGGTGGCAACAGTACCCACTGAATCACCATACCTCCTGTTGTCTGTATTCCACTCATTAGATTAGATCACCTGCATGAATCCTTGGCTCTCCAAAGCTGATCAGTAGGGTATCTTTCCTCTTTAATGAAATATGCTAGATCTTGTGCGATGTATCAGAGATAAAGCGTTCTTGATTTATCGTTTTTCAGTTTGTAGATGACTATAGAAAGCTAACAGCAGCTTTTGTGCAGTTTGTGCACATTTTCACTGTTAGAAGGTTGGTATCAGTCAGCTTCAACTAGAAGTAGGTCAAGAGTGAAGTACGGCCCAGTTGTTTGGGGCATTTGCAGAACGTGAGGCAGTTTTCTGCTGAGCTGCAGAATGGATATCACAGTACTGCATTAAAACACCACCATGCCTTTTCATTTGCAGTTCTTTTTTGCATATTTAATATAGCAGTAACTATTATTTAACTTTACAAGGAGGTAACATTGAACATTGCAGATTGCATACTGTTTTCATCTTTGTATCAAGTGGCTGACAGTCAGTTTCTTTCTAACCCAAAACAAGTTTATGCAGTCATAAACTTATCATAAATTTTTTTATGGCATGTTATTGATTATTAGGCCTGGGGTTCAATTCCCACCTTGGGTCTGTGTGCGTGGAGTTTGCATTTTTTCCCTGTGCTTGGTGGCTTTTCTCCAGGTGCTCCAGTTTCCTCCCACAGTCCAAAGATATGCAGGTTAGGTTGGTTGGTGTGTCCAAATTGCCTGTTGTGTGTGTGTGCCGTGTGGTGGGTTGGTGTGCCCTATGTGCTCTGGGATGGGCTCCAGGCTTCCCTGTGACCCTCACCAGGACTAAGTGGTTAAGATAATGGATGGTTATTGATTACTTATTGGTTCATAGATAACAAGTGTTATGTAATGGATTGAGTGTCTGTGAAATTGTGATTATATTACTCTGCAAAACTATCTTTAAGTTGTTTGTATTGGGCAAGATCACATAGGCTGCTGCCTAAAATTATAATGTCTTCCAGGCTCCTGATAATGACTGTGATTGATAACATACTGGGAATCGGGGAATACCACCAACCAAAAGTAGATAACCTCGTGGTGAAATTTACACAGAAGAAACATAAAATGCTCAGGTCACATGACTATCATGAAAATACGTTGGAGATTTAAATTCAACTTTAAAAAATTCTAAGCATCAAGACATGAGTTTGCTAGCAGAGAACTATTTTTGAAAAGCACTGTTAATCCTAATTAATTACAATCTCAGGTGCAACAAAAAAATGTTAACAAGACAACGGCATCTGTGATTGGAAGATCACTCAACGACCTATTATTAATTATTATTAATATTTCTATATTTTTATACAGTGTACTGTGTATTATTTGCTGTGTCCCATACCAGGAAAACTAAACTGTAGATCAGGATAAGATATTATTTGTTGATTTATAATGAATTTGCTTTGTTACCATTTGTGATGGTTTAGATAATTTCAGCTTGTTATTGGAAAACATATTTTTAAGCTTTTGTAAGTTATATCCAAATTTCAGTGGTCAGACCTGTTATCACTTTGATGTCAGAAGACAATAAACGTTTAAATTGTATATTAAGTAAAGAAGTATTCATTGGGTTCCTTTCATATAATTAACAAGCTGAAAGTTATTTTAAATGATTTCAATAGATTTATTAAGTCCCAATCATGAAATACATTGTGCCCCAGCCACCTTTACTCTGGATCTGTTGGAGCCAGAATCCATATCTTTTAAATTCTGTGATAATAAACTCCATTGTTTACTTTGGTTGAATCCATTGTTACTGTAACCACTAAGCCTGTCTCTGGGTGTACTGTATGCCTTACTGGAGTGATGTGTTGGTTCAGGGCCTTTTCAGGGTTTATGTACAATTTATATGAGTTCAGGGAAATGAGAACTTTGTGGGAGGTAAAATCTGTGAAAATGTATACCAGTATGTATATATATGTGTGTCTGTATGTATACCAGTATATATGGAATACAATAGAACATGCTCTGACAGCAGAAAGCTCAACTTTACAATGATAATGTCATGGAATTTCTGTGTTATGTTAGGCTAATTCTGTAGTAATTACAGTACTTTACCACAGTTATACAGAATAAGTGATGTGGCACAGATGTGGAAGATGCACTTTATATTTAGCTATGTATCGTCTGTTCCGTGACTTCCTATTCTTTTTCTTAATAACAATAACTCTTAATACTTGCATGATTTTCGGGCAGTGGAATCCATGCTACCATGAACAACTTTGTTGGCAATGTTCAAATGCCAAACAAAGCAAGTGTTGTGAAGTTTGCTCCTTTCTGAAAGTGCTTTGTTAGCAAACCTTTATTCTTATGTCATTATTTGATCAGGAATGATCTGTCCAGCACACAAACAGTTACCTGTGGTAGTGAGGAGCTATGAATTGTCAAGTAAATACAGTGAAAACTCAGACTTTGTGATTTGATTTTGTAATCATTTTAAGGTTTCCGTGCAATTCCCCACTGCACCACCTCTGCACATCATTACTGATGGTGTTTGTTTCATTGAGTCTTAGTTGTGTTAAACATTGCAATACCATTTTATTAGGAACTGGGTGGACATCGATCTAAAATAAATACAGCAGCTGCCCCAGTAGCCTGTTTCGGACTGCAAGGCTTTTGTTGGGCTGGTTTGGAAACAATGTTGTGGGACTTTTAAAGTAGTGCATTTACAGATTATCTGCCAGTAAATCAACACATTTTATTAACTTGCTAATTTTTGGTGTGTCTTATTGGTGAAGTTAGTGTAGAATATTTAAACAAGGAATCAGGTGGCATTTCCAGTGTTATAATAATACCAGCACCTTGACTTCCTAGGAGGCTTGGAGAATGTCTGGGTGAATTTTAAATGTATATTTTAAGGCAGTCAGATGCAAACTACATCGGTGCACCTAGAGGTTATAGCAGGGGATGCCTAGCGACTGAAAGGTAAGAAGTCCCTGAAGACCAATTATAAAGGTAATCTATATAAAAGGCACCTGAATCTGTGAGGATATCATTCTCTGTGGGCTGATACTGGAAAGTCCAGGGCCATTGTGGTAAAATTTTGTCATCTTTTAGGATGAGTGAATAGTGCCCATAAAAGTTCCATTTCATAGGTGCTTTGGCAGAACCCTCATCATAACATTGGAAGGTATGAGCCCAAACCACGAGAGGAGTAAAGCACATTTAAATAAGAAAAAAGACATCAAGTCAACTTTTCTTAAACCAACAGCAACCAGTAGCACCAGAACATTTACAACCCACTTTTAGTTAACCGTATGATTTTAATAATGCATTTTAAAGCCTGAACCTTAGATTTAGCCATTTTTTGTGTGGCTGTTCAGCATTTAGTCATTTACTCAGTAGTTTCAGATCATTTGTTCCTCAGTCTAAAGAATGTGTCAACAAGGTATTCCTCCAGATTTACTTTGCATTTGGTTGTGTAAAGAAACAGGCAGTAGTGTGGTGATTTATGTATACAGAGGAATGAGACAGCAGGGCCTTTCTTGCCTAGGGCAGCAGACTGAATCAGAGAACACCTAGTTATATGTACACATCAGGCCTCACCTGTACTCTGCTCTCCTTGACAACAGGATTACCTGCTTCTGGACGACATGGATATGTCAGGTGACGATCTGGAATATTCTGGATCAGGGGACTGGATAAAGGAAGATGGGCCAGAAGGTAAGCCGAAAGGAATATTCTTTCACTTTAGGACTTTAAAATAAATGCTGTTTTCAGCTTTGAATGGTGCACTCAGTCAAACTGTTCTAATTGTTATGTAGGGTTGTTTTAGTTCACTGTGCTGCCAGCTGATGTATCTGAAAACTAAGTAACCTTCTCAACTTTCTGCAACATCTTTTTTTCCCTGGTTGCTGCTTTGTTGCATGGATTTTGAACTCACTCCATGTTTTCGTGTTTTTTTACCATAGTTTAGATTCTTTCTCATTAAATGTTTCCAGTTGTTTAGCTGTAGAACTAGTTTCAGCTCCTGCATGGCAGGTTTGTGTACACTTTACAGTGTAAGGTATGGCCACCATGTGCTAGCATTGTTAAAATAACAACTGACAGTCCTTATTGAAGGTTAACTGTGTCTAAGCATCCTCTGGCAGTGTGTTATCCATTGTATGGGGACGTTTGTTTTTTCACCATACTGTGATTTAACTTTATTTTTGAATTAGCTGTTGGCACTGCTGCAGAAGTGACCAAGAAGCTGATGTTTCAACCTCTGGCAAAGACAGTGAACACAAGCAAAAATACCAGGCACAACGGAGGAATCGTACATCTTCAACCGAAGCCAGAGCTGGTCGATTTTGAGGAAATGGATTTAGGCAAGCATGATGAAGGAAGGCAAATCAAGGTTCTCCAAGCAGCAACACCTCCAGTTAGGCTGCAGCCCACAGATTTAGACTACTCTGGAGCAGAGGGTGAATCTGGAGAAGGTCCAGCTGTAACCCCTAACCCCTTATCCCTCACAACCAGCAGAAGACTGTTTGACATTGTAATCAATGAAGATGATGAAATCATACCAGACATCAGGAAAGAAACAAAGGAAAGTGTGCCGGTAAGGAAAAGTACCAGAAATAGCACTTCCTTACATGTGCCAAATGAAAGTTAATATTTTACAGGTAAAAATATCTGAAGCATAGAAGTATTTATATAAATATTAACGAGGGGGAATAATGAGATTTTTGAAATTCTTTTGCTATTTGAGCTCAAGCTCACTATAACATTTATATTCAGAGCAAATTATATGTGTATAATATATAAATTATAAGCACTGATTTGTTCTTTAAAACTTGTGTGGAAAGGGCCTGCTGTTACACACAATGTGTTAAGTCTTATTGACCAAAACTGGATTCTGGCCTTGGTGTCTCAGGATGATGTTGACCTGACCTTTGACATAACGGACATCATGGTGACGACAGACTCGTCTTATGGAAGCTTAGCAAAAAGCCGTGGCCTTCTGGAGAAGACGGAAGTTCTTACAGGTAATTTAAAGTGATATTCACCATTATTATATGCGCATACTTCCGGGTGCTGTTACTTGTGCAGGTGGATGGTGACTGGAGCCCTGTGGGTCTCTCCTCCCTGTTTAGGGGTTGTTGCCGGTGGCCTGGTGGCGCTTGTCTTAGCTGCTATGCTGGTGTCTCTCATGGTGTACCGGCTGAGGAAGAAAGACGAGGGCAGCTACAACATTGCTGACCAAAAGCACGCCAACACAGAATACCAGAAACCGGAAAGACAAGAAGAGTTTTTGGCTTAGCCTTTCTTGTCGTGCAACACACAGAGACAGACATTCCTGTAAAAATATTTACTTGCTCTGCATTCATGCGTGTGCATCAGCCTTTGTGAGGATGGGTGTGTGCATTTATGAGATGAATCCCCCACACACGCACTCACACACAATACCTTCGTCAGTCCTTCCCCACACTTAAATTTGGAATAAATTGTTAATCATACTTAGCTCTACTAGGGAAAATAAATGTAGTCTGGGTGACCAAATCACATTTCTACAGTAACAGCAAAAGTTGTGAATACAGAAAAGAAATAGGTCAGCTGTACTGTTATTTTAACTGATTTTAAGATTCATTAATGTTGGTAGTCTTAATGTCCATGTTCAAGGTGTCCATAATGTCCAAGTTTATAGAGGTACTTATACAGTGTATTGTATATGTCAAGGTTACACACTGCATGACTAAAGGAATAAACTGGCAAATGTTTAAAAAGGTTTTCAGAAGAAATTATTTCTGATTACCTTGATAATTTTTGTGTGTAAGGAGTAAATGCTGATGACCTTTAACACGTTTACTACTTTTAAATCGTGACCCCCGTCGGTGATAATTATCTGAAGCCGGTGTTTTGGGAAAAACAAGTCATGTCTGATTTTCTGAAGAATGTCAGCGTCAGCAGACGGCAAATTTTTGCAGCCTGTTTCTGTCAGCTACTTCATGTCTGCTCTTTGGTTCTGAGATTTTAACGTGGCACCGTACCCTCCATTGCTCAGGTGAGACACCTGCCGGCAGTTTAATAACCACATGACTTCAGCGTCTTCTTTTCGATGGTTCCGCGAATCCCCCAGAGGGCTCCGTGCTGATGAGCTCTGTGAGCATAATTTACTATCACAAAGAAAATGAAATGTGGCCTTATTTCTGTAGAGGCTGCTTTGTAATACGCCTCTCTCAACCTGGTCCTGTCTCATAAATCCCTTCCCTAGAGGGAGCACTGAAGCCATTTGTAGGTCAGAGATAAAACAATACATTGAAACAAAGTAAGAGAAAAGTGTGGGAACTGTATGCAATTGTTCCTACAGAAAATGGCATTACCACCTTGCGGAAGAACAGTGTGTTCCTTCTGAATGTAATTTTTTCCTGCTTTTTCATCTTCAAATTTCTTTACCCTCAGCCGCAAATGCTACCGTGGATAAAGCTGATCTGAGCAGAGAAATTGCTTTGGAAATTTGGAGCTTTTGACATCATTATATGAAATATGCTATTTATTATTATGAACAAGCCATAGTGTCACAACCAAGGAATAACAAAACAACACAGACACTGAGAGGTTGGATCCCCCTGTGCAGAATGGTGCTTTTTATTCTCCATACGCAAGAGGGTTCAGAGCATAAGTTAGTAATTGTGATGAGAGACACAGGCAAGGGTCGAAAAACCGGGAAGGTCTGTCCAATATGTAGACTGGACGAGAGGAGTTGCAGGGCATCAGGAATTGGGATTGGAAGATACAGAAGGGAAAGAACCCACCAGACAGGTTAGTGAACTGCTCAGTGTGGTGTATACTGTTCATGGACCAGTGACTGGCAGTAACCCTCAGAAATTAGAACATAACATGACATCTTAACATAACTTTTAACATAATATCTTTCATGGGGCCCAAAATCTCTGCCGGTGGCCTTGGCTATACTTATAATTCCTAAAAATATTTTCTCTTAATGTCCCTTAATTTTTCAGAGGTCCTCAAGAGCTGTCTCTGAGAGATGTGTGGCATTTGATGGGACAGCTGGTTCAGATTACAAATTAATTTGCTTTTATGCCACTTAATGTGTATCAGTTGTTTGTAGCCATGGAAGTCTTAGTTTGATAAGGCATAGAAAACAGTGATCAGTGGAAGCACCGTCTGCATATTTACGTTCTCTTCACTCCATTCATTTAGACCCAGTTGTGTGGCAACCAGTAACATGGTCCTCCCTTTCATCTGCAGCTGCTAAAATGGGAAGGCCCCTCCCCTCCCGTGTCCTTTGTCTCTATCTGATATGTACAGTAGTTCTGTCATTAACATTGAAATGCAGACATTGTTTGTGGTCGGAATGTGTGTCTGAGAATAAAAGTTGTCTATAAAGCAGGTGAAGACAATATGTGCACATTGTAATGCCAGTGCCAAGTTTTATTTAACAGACTCTGAGCTTGTAGTGTGTGACACGTCAGCACTGTTCTGCCATGCTGTACTAAGGTTGTGTGTGAAAATGATGAACACTGGCATAGGGTGTTTCTCATGTTTGGAGCCACAGATGGTCGGTGCTCAGAGGCTTCCAGTCCCTGGAGGGACAGTGTCACAGTCCAGCTAGAGAAGGAGTCTCGTTCAGCGAGAACTGCAACATGAGACACTGAAAAAATCTGTATCGATCACTGCGAGCGCTGAACGAACAGGGTCACGCCACTTGCAGAGATGCTAGAAAAAGTGAATTCCGGTAAAACACAGAATATAATAACTGCACATACCGTAATTTTAAAAGTTAATAAAAGCTGATGCTGAAATAATCTTCCAACAATGTAAAAAAATGGTGAGCACAAAACATAAGGTAACTTATTACATTTTGCACAAATTTATTATGAGTTTTTATTACGTTTTTGGTGTTACATTATGTGCAGTTATTATAATATGTGCATTAATGGTCATGCTGGGGTTTTTGTGTGTCTTGGTAGTTCTTGCAGAACTTGCAAACAGGAAGCTTAACAGCAGAGATGGTTCATGATTTTGGCAAACTTAATGAAAGGAGCTAATTATGGAACTTGCCTGCTTCATTTTTTTACTGAAATTTATTAAAATATACTCGTATTACTCAGCAAAATTTTGTCTTAATGAACCAACTGCCAGCATATTTGTAATGTCAGTTTTTAATTAGAAATGGACTAAATTTTTCATTTGTTAATCCATGAAAATTTATACAAAGATCAAATTCTGTACTATCAACATAGTTTGAACTGTGTTTACGAAGCCGTCATTCAAAAGAATTTGCGATAAGTAAAATCTGCACCGATCAGCCGCAACATTATGGCGACAACAGATGAAGCGAATAACATTGGCGATCTTGTTACAATGAGTCCCGGAAGTGGGTGGCAGCAAGTGAACATTTCGTCCCTGAAGTTGATGTGTTGGAAGCAGAAAAAATGGGCAAGTGTTAGAGTTACTTTGACAAGAGACAAACTGTAATAGTTAGATGACTGTAACACCCTGCCTGTCATGCTCCCTCTGGGGGAAAAGATGGAACCAGGATGCACTATAGGAAGAAGGCAAGCCAGCAGAGACAATGTGATGCTTTGGGCACTGTTCTGCTGGGAAATCTTGGGTCCTGCCATTCATGTGGGTGTTATTTTGACATGTCAGATTTACCTAAACATTGTTGTTGACCAAGTACACCCCTTAGTGCAAATGGTACTTCCTGAAGGCAGTGGCCTCTTTCAGCAGGACAATGTGCCCTGCCACACTGCAAAACTGGTTTAAGAATAGTTTGAGGACCAAAAAGTGTTTGAGGGTGTTGACTTGGCTTCCAAATTCTCCACATCTCAATCCAATTGAGCATTTGTGGGATGTGCTGGAAAAACAAGTCCAATCCATGGAGGCCCCACCTTGCAGGATTTAAAGGATCTGCTACTGATGGCTTGGTGCCAGATACCACAACATACCTTCAGAGGTCTAGTGGAGTCCATGCCTCAACAAGTCAGGCAGCAAAAGGAGGACCAAATCAATATTAGGTAGGTGATCATAATGTTATGGCTGATCAGTGTATATGATACATAAACTTTTTATTGCAGAAATGTCAAAATAGGTGTCTGTCTATTTTTAATGACCATGTGTCCAGTTAGAATTGCATGGATCCAGAGTTTGCATAACTGTCATAAGCTTGCATATTGATATCCAGTTGAATGAAAATAATGTTTTTCTATTGTTTTTCTATTTTCTATTATCTGAAGCTTGTCAGTTTTGGCTTTACCGAACAATGGCTGGACCGCCCATGGTTTGACACACCCATTTGCACTTTTAGCCTTTGTGTTGTCCTGATTTTCTGGATCGCCTTACACAGGTTGCTTTGTTGACACATGCCCTGCGGTCCTGATGAAAGTGTAGGAGTACTGATAAGCCTGGATATAAAATTAGTGGGTGTGCAAACCCATTTAGACACAGAAGCCCTGAGGGTGTCAAGACTTGTTTACTCTCAAGTGTCTCTTTATACGTTTGTATAACTTACATTCTCCAGGAAGTTCACAAAAAGGCACAGACGGTGAGGATTTACAGGCCTGGCTTTAATGTCTGAGTCTTGACATGGAGGAATTATTTTCAGTCTGTTAAGGCATAGCTCTAACTTTCAGGATATAATACTGCTTTTACCGTTCTGTTTATTGGAGTATATACCTGTATTTTTACTTATTGTGTTACAATGGAACACAAAAGACAGAGATTGCAATGAGATCTAAGACTGTCAAAGAACAAGACTTGTTTGTACAAGAACATCTCTGTCTTATGAGTTACACATCAAGTAGCTAATTTGAAGTTCATGTGAGAAGTATGTAACAGGGACCAAAAACCACCTACACATTCAGAATTGTCTGCTTCATGTAATACACACTTATGAGATGTCCTTTTGTGTATCTCCACAGGTGATGAAAGTTGCACATGCAGGGAGAGTGTGAATCTTTGCCAGTAGTAGCATATTACTGTTGTTAGGTCTTGTTTTGCCTAGTTAGTCACCCGGAGGTTAAGTGTCATAGGTGCACACAGACATACCGGTATGTCATTTGTTTTTTTAATTCCCAGGGCATCCACTTACATGACTGCCTGATAAATGAGACCTGTTAGGTCAGACCTGTTTGTGCTGTTCAGATATTATCAGCATCTTTCACAGAGGCTCACCTGTTAACCCGTATATTTTACATTGACTAAAGTCTCTTATTTGACTTTTTTTCCATGGTCCGGCTCGTACCTCCGCTTCCTACACTCTGGTTTTCCTTGCTTTGCCCCTGTTCCATCGTGCTCCAGTCCAGGGTCTGCCCTTCCCCTTCCCTGGTCTCTCCCTGTTCTCACTCACCTGAACCCAGTTCTCTTGTCAAGCCCAGTACTTAAGGAAGTGCCTGTGCCATCATTGGACAGCTGGTGGTCAAACCAAATCTTCCATGTTGTGCCCTTATTTACCAAGCCAGGTTCTCTTTTGATAGAAATATTTTTTCGGAAAATACTTTGTTACCTAGTTTCAAGATCCCTTGGGTTACGCTGGATTCTCCGTGCTGGATGCAGTGTGAGACCATTGTCTTTCTGTCTTGACCAGCCTCACCCTGTAACCTACTCTGCCAGTTAATCAAGTAGGCCTTGCCAATCTACCCATTCCATTGACTCCACCCTGGTACTTGCCACTCTGCACTACCACCCAATCCAGGATTGAACCTTATGGTCGCTTATGTTTTGGTCTCTGTTCTGGAATTTAATTAAACCTTTGACAACACCAGCTTGGTCTGTTGTGTCTGCATTTGAGTCTGCAGCAGGATCTCAGCCTCTCCGGCCCTGACACGTTTCTCATATTAATGGCATAAATAAACCCAAACAGAGGCCTGCTGACAAGCAACAGGTTTAGTTTTAATGGTGCTGCAAGAAGCAGCAAAACAGCAAAAGCCCGTTGCTTATGGAATTCGACAGACAGTCTCCAAAAAAAAAAGTTAAACTGAATTTTCAACATGTGCTTTCTGAAGTATATTGACAGGAAGGAAATGTGTAATACTGAATACTACAGATGTGTGTTGTGTTGCACACCACAGCGCTTTTCTTTGTAAACTGTTTTCAAGGGCTGCTTGTGTCTTAAATAAATGTCTTTAACCAAAATAATTTCACTGCGTGACAATATTGGCCTACACGTTTTTGCATTCGTTTCTTATAGTATTTATTTATGATAATTATAACTGACGTTATCAGTACTTGCTAGATTGAAAAGAACTAGCTGATTGTCTTTTTCCCCCAGTTCTTCTGTGATTGTTAACATACAAGGTCACCAGTGTGTTTTTTGTCCTAGTGTTTGTGCACGTTTCTGAGATTTTAAATCTTATTTGATTTTAAAATTTTATTCAAACAACTCAAAGTTGCAACTGAAGACTTTATTTTGTGTTTTTACAATACACAACTACATAGGTTGATGGTGTGAAAACACAAATACACTTGTACCCATCTACTACAAGTTAGTTTTGTCAGTCAGTCAATCATCTTCTATATTGCTTATTCCTGGTGAGGGTCACAGGGAAGCCTGGAGCCCATCCCAGAACACATAGGGTGCAGGGCAGGGGACACCTTGTAAAACACTGGAAACAGGAAATGATTGCAAGTTTCTTTCTCTTTCAACATTCTCCCACTTTTGCGGCATAATCTGATAGTCATTACAGCAGTTATTCGTCAGAAACTGGCAAAAAAATGTAACTAGATTAAGACTCCAAATTCTCAGCTGTATCTGTTTAAATGTGTAGTACCAACAAAGCACATGAGAGGTCGCATTTGAGCTACCTTAATTCATACATTTTCCTGCTGCTTTTCCTTGGCTTACATTACAGGTGGCCTGGAAAGTTCTGCAAGCAGCGCAGAACCATCACATGCACACACAAATGACATACCAAGGGTAATTTAGGGTTAGTAATTCATGTAACCTGCAGGTATGTGGAGAAAACAAAGAAATTGCAGCAGTGGTGTAATGTAATGATGGAATAGTACTTTGTTACAGTACTTCAGTATTTTTAGGGCGCATCTGTACTTTACTCAAGTTTTTACATTTCTGTCAACTTTTACTCCACTACATTTCTTAAATAAAATTCATACTTTTACTCCAATACATTTCCCTGTATGTTGAGTACAGTAAACCCATACATGCACAGGGAGAATATCCAAACTCCACACACAATACTATTTGATCCCACCACCTTGCTGGTCTGTGGCAATGCTCCTTACATCTCTGAGCCACCAGGCCGCACAACTGAAGTATTCAATTTATTTTTATATAGCGCCTTTCATAAGAAGTTGCCTCAAAGTGCTTTACAGGAAGAAATTACAGATATTACAGATTTAACAGGGCAGAGAAGGATTAGAGAGAGGGGTTGATACAGAATACAAACACTAGTAACCATGTAACAAAATACTACAGGTACATTGGCAGGTACAGCAGCACCAGCAGCATTAATTACAGTGAGCTAAATGAAAACAGTAGGTCATTAGTCAGGATTTAAAGACATCCAGTACACAACCAAGCAGACTATTTTATAGTCTAGGGGCTCTGTAACTAAAAGCTGTAGCACTAATACTTTTATGTATGTGTGGAACAGGAAGAAGAAGAACACCAGAAGAAATATGTTAAAGAGGGCACGCCAAGGGACGCAAGCACTGATTCATCTCCTTTATTTTGGTATAGCTGGAAGCCGATGGGCACAGCGCAGAGTGCTTATGGGAAAACTGTAGCAGAGAGTGGACAATAATAAGGATGAATTTTCGTAGTGAAATGTGATGGTTAAATTTACAAGTGAGTCAATACAAAGTGATGGATAAACAATTGTGCACACAAAGGCTAATATACAAACTAACGTATACACTATACACTTATACTTTGTGCTCCCAGTAATAACTCCAGTGGCTACGTTTTGAATGCACTGTAGTGTTTAGTGTGTGGTTTGTACTCCCAGAGAGTAAAGCATTGCAGTTATCTGACCAACTGCAAACAAAAGCGTGAACAATTTTCTTAGTATTGTTTATAGTAAGAAAACACCACAGCCTACCAATATTTCTCAGCTGCCAGAAGCACACCTGTGGAACTGCATTAACATGAGAGCCGAGGTTTGAGGTTTGAATTTAAAATGACACCTAAATTATGAGTCACTTAAGAAATAATAAAGAAACTCAGGTTAGCAATATTGAAGGTTGAACTGAAAGCACTCCTAACAGGATCATTACCCCGCAAACAACAAGATCTGTTTTATCTCTTTAGTGATAAGCAGTTTATGCTCATCCATTTTTCAGTGATTTTGAGACATTTAACTAAGGTGTTAGCTGATGCATTATTATTACATTTAACTGCAAAGTGTAACTATCATCAGCATAGGTATGATAGTTAATATTATATTTATGTATATATGCCAGCCCACAGTCAGAGTCGGAGTGACAAACAGCGTTACTGTTACATTCTAAAAATAGACATTCGGTTGACGACCAAAAGTCTGTATCAATTTCGGCCGAAACCGAAAGAAAACTGAAAGTTAACTTATTTTTTTCGGCTGAAACCGAAACCGAATTTCAGTCGGCCTCTACTTCAAGTAGTTGAGTTGGAATGGGTTCTAGCGGATTTTTTAAGGTCTAAGGCATCAGTTGCTGTAAATTCAAAAAAGGATGTGCATCGAATATTGTTAGTGGGCTTAAAAGGGGTATATTGGAGTACCAGAAATAAGACAGGTGATAAAAGCACTGTGTAAAAATTTTGGTATTTAAAGTCTTGAAATTGCTACACAAATGGGATAGATGTTGCCGATATTCATTTATTCAATCATGTGTTATTTAAACAAAAATTAAAAAACAATGTTTTTGGGTTGCAAGTCACAGAGGTGACCAGGGCTCAAATCAAGACCTTGTAGCCAACACAGAGTTACCAGCCAAGACGATTAGTCCACTGAGCTAAAGATCAGAATCTTCTGATTGGCAGACTAATTGTATTCTTGTCCTCACTACCAGGAGATTCACATGGCAACACTTTTACTTCCATTATATATACACCTCTTAATTCAGCGTCATAGTAACAGAAACTCAGGGGTGGTCTTTCGATTGCTATGGAGTTTCTTCAGGTGTTAGGCCTCATAGCTCCTGGTTGCAGGTTGTGCAGTTGATGTTCTTTCCGGTGGACAAGAGGGTTTCTTTAATGTGGTTTAGAGTTGCAGAGAGAGAAAAAAAAGCACTCATATGCGCTTATTTGTGCATATGCATTAAATGGCAACTAGGAGTGATCAGTCTTTTTGGACAAAGTGGTTCAGAATATCTGTACTCCAACTAGGGCACTTCCTACTGAAACATTGCTGCTGGAGTTTTTCCAGGCACATCCCACTGGGCAGAGATGTTGGAGTACGCCCAGGATGTGCTAGGGAGATGTCTCCAGTCTGCCTTAGGAACACCCCAGAATCCCCCTGGAGAGGCTGGACAGTATTATGGCAGGTGTGTCATGTTTTACAATAAAACCACTATTCATTCAACAAACAAAAGCACTGTTCTAAGAAACAAGAGTATGTCTGATCCTATGGATATATGCTTGTGTTCTTGAAGGGCATATTCTACAGTATTGTTTTTTTCTATATACAGTATTTTACCATTTGCTATACAAGTACATGTTATCATTGAACAGTAACATGTAAATAATGACATTAATATATGTAATTCTACATATATCCATATTGTCGCTTGCCTAAATCTACTTGGAGAATTAGTTTTCCAGAGAATTTATATGATGGGATCAGATTTTGAGAATTTTTGTGAAGGCATGTAGGAATCTGTAACCTTAACAGAAAGCCAATGACACCATTTCAAACTCAATAACCAGCCACTGAAGGTGACCCTTGTTTAAATATACTTTATTGTATAAAATACAAAAAAACATATTACATAAACAGTTAAAAAAACAATTGCGTAACTAAACTTACAACAGTCTGGCAGGTTTTACAAGTTCATTTACCAAACAATCTCAGCCGTAGACTATTCCGTCTTCCACAAATACAATATACAGGAGTAATATTGATTTTTGAGTGAAGTTTAAGATGTTTACATACACAGCATGTTCTGACTCGGTGTAAACACTGTTCTGATTTTCTTTGGTGTTCATGCATTACAACATATCAGCATACCAAAATGCACATGCTTCAAAGCAGATACTGTACACACATGTGCCATAGGAACCACGTGGATGGGTATCTGTTCTGTATCATTTTCACTTTCACACTGAGCAACACAAAAATCTGTGCAAAACAGCCAGCTATTCACACATGTACTTTGCCACTGAGACAATCTTACCATGTAAAAGCCTAAAAAATATGTCGGAAAGTAATTTTCAAGTTAAAACCAGCAATGACTTTCCTTCATCTCAAAGATGACTTGCATTCAAACAACAGAGGGTAAATCTGTTCAACTGCCGTGGCAACATACCGCACATTTGGTCCTGGGGAAGAGAAAAAAAAAAGACTAAGTAGATAAACCCTGACCCCAGTGCTCTAGCCTCTCAATAACAGAGCCCTTTAATGACATGAGTAAATAGTGAGACTACTTCTACTTGGAGACTGCAAGAAATCAGCTGTTAAATGAAAAAAGCTCAGTTTGTGCTGCTGATACATGCATGAGCCATTGTTCCCCCATGGATAAATCCTAATGAACTTCCAAAACATGACCCAGTTTTCTCTGTTATCTCACTTCCTGCATCTAATTAACCTCATGTGAATGTCCATTTAACCTCTTCCTCGTGCCTTTGACCGGCTAGACACCTGGTTCCCAATTGCTCTTGCCACACTGTCCATATACCTTGCCATCACATAAAGACTGAATACCCTGTGTTATTATTAAGGTATCCCTGCTGCAGTTTCCATGTTAAAACACATGGCAAGAGCAACACCACAAACATCCATTCAGCTGTACAGCAAGCAAATGCACCAGCAAAAGCTAAAATGGCTATTAAATAAACTTTCACTTATTAAAGAGTCTTTTTGCGATCACATAAGTACTGTAAAAATTTCTGCAGCTCTAAAATATTTACAACCATTACCAATGTCGTTTCTATGTACAAAGAGATAGAAGTGAAGAATTGCCAACTAATTTTGACTGAAGAAAAAAATCTTTTGAATTCATAATTCACAGAAGGTTGTGAATATTCTGAAATGAAATGACAAGCCCACTCACAGAAACCCAAAAAGGCCACAGGAGACGTGTGGGTGAGTGGATTCTTAGCAGTGCATATGGAACGAGTAGAAGCTCGTTGCACAAATCAATAGACCCTGCAGGGCTAGTGGGTATGTTGTGTTACCGCTAAGCCATGACTAAATTCCAGATCTTTAAATGGCATCATTTACTTCCTTTATATCTGCATCTACATATATTTTTTAATGAGGAGATACTTGGGCTTACAGTTGTACACATAAAGTTCAGTTTTATAAAGGATATCATATAACCAGTACCAGTACCATGCAGTGAAGTTCGTGGCTGGTGAGGCACTTAGTCTTTCAGGGTCAGATTTACACATATATGAATTCAATAGAGTAACTTAAATTCACCATTCAACTGGCTGCTTGAACACTGATTCCTGGTTATGTTTCATATTTCATATCACCATTCTTTACACACACATACAGGTAAGATACACATTTGGTTAAAGAAGAACAATTACAGAAGGCTCACACATGCCCCCTTCAGTGAGGCAGAGGTACTGGCTGCCTCACCTCGTGCTTTTTCAGTTCAGTTTTATGCCGGATCACCAAGACTAAATATGTAATACACATACGTTACCTAGACTATGGAAAGTAAGGAAATATAATTAAAGTGTCTACAAACAATATACTGGTGAGATACAGACAGATAACAGGCACGTGTCAATCTCACACACACACACACACACACACACACACACACACACACACACACACACACACACAATCCAGTTTGCTAAGATCGTCGCTGCCTCACATCACGTTTCTCCTCTGTATTTGAACAGGAAATATGCAAATTCAGCCATTTTGACTATAAAAATTATTTAAATGATCGGAATCGTACAGAAATTATGTTTATAGCATGTATCACTGGATAAATGTTAATATTTTATCATTAGTTTTTTTTTCTCCTCTCGTGACTTCATTTTCCCCTGATCACACGTCCCTCACTAGTACAGTTAACACAGCTGCAAAGCTGTAATTTCTCAAAAACAAAGTCACATGAAGGTCATGATAAAAGAGTGCTAGAGGTAAATTAACAGACAGTAATGGAACTATTAAGTACCAACTAGCAAGCATGACTTAAAAAACACATTTACCTGTCACTGTGATGCTGCCAGTAGAGAACACCTGTACGGTAGCCTTAAGATTTTTTATCCTGTAGGATGCAGCTGGATGAAGCTCTGGTTCATAACTGAAACATCCAAAGACACACAAACGCACATGTGCAGCATATTGGTGAGGCATACGGTCCAAGCCCTGTCAGTGTGGACTTCTGTCTTTATGCCAATAATTCCACTGCACACAAAGGAGGTGACCTAAGGAGTGTGTTCAACAGCAGTCTTTTTACCTGGCAATAGGTCTGTTATTCTTGGTGAACTCAATAAGATGGATCTGAAAGGGCATTGTACACACAGCCAAGACGTTTATGACCTTGAAGTCTGTGAATTTCACCTATTAAAAAAAAATCCAATAGTCAAGCACTGATCACTGTATCAAACTGGTTTTCTCAACTGCCACTAGCAGTCACTACACATATACAAACCTTAAATCCTAGTTTTTGTAGACAACGGGCTAATCGGCGGGCACCAAGCTTGGCTTCTTCTTCACTGAAAAAATGTGATTAACAAACACTATCAGAAAGGGATTCTTTAATCAACGTAGGCAGAAACGCCAGCATCGCACAGAGCACAGAATGAAAAATTTTACCTTGTAGCGCCAGTACAAATGATTTTTCCTGAGGACCAAATAGAAGCGGTAATTCTTGGCTTCCTTAGTTTCATCAGAACTTTCTGAATGAATGACAGGTATTGTACATAAGTCAGTTATAACTCAAAAAAAATTTTTTACTTTATTTTCAGGAATGTCATCAAAGGCTACACCACCTAAACCAGTGATTCCCAACTGTGGGTCGCAGTCCAAAAGTGTGTCCCGAGTACATACTGAATGGACCACATGTGAATCGCGATCATGTAACGCTTGTCCAAAAATAAAACTGAAATATTGAAGTATAGCACATTTCCGCTACAGTGCTTTTATTTTAAAGTATTGTTTCTAGTTGTAGCGGCTAATAGGCAGCTGCCTGACAGCGAATTCTACCCTTTAGCGTTCTTTTAAATTTTTCACTATGTTCTGCTGTCGTCTGATTTTTTATTGCAATATTTCCGGTTAATAATAACATTGAATCCTGTGCAGAAAAACAAACACAAAGAACATGCTAGGCACCAGAAACTACTTAATATTTATATTTATTAATATTGATAATTATAATAACTTGTGAAATAAGACTGAATGAGTTGTTTTAACTTTTGTGTGCTAATGACCAAGTAGAAATATGAACCCTGAAGTTGGACCACTTGGGAACCACTGGCCTAAACAATTATCACTGTCATATTCACAGCCAGAAACAGTGCAACATACGTAACATTACGTATGTCTGCTAACGTACATGTAAGGTTACTTATATTATATAAGCATATATATATATATAGTGTGTGTGTGTGTGTGTGTATAAATGCAACGTTGCATATCTGAGCTCCATAACTCAAATACAAATTGGTAAATCCGACAACGTTACATACACATAACAAAACATAAAAGAACTACACCACCGCTGCTTCTACATAAGGGAGGAACTTACCCCAACTTCCGGTTTGTAGATTACATTAGTCCCCTCCAACGCAATTGTACGAAGATTTAAATGACACCTTGTTCGAAAAACCGATACCACGTTGGTGATGATAATGTCCAATGCCACCTCGTTATGTGGGTCCATTAGGAAATCCGTTTGCCAACTTTCACAGATGCATTCCAAGGTATCAATGAACTGTAAAGCACATGCAGGTTGTCACAAAATGTTCTAACACCGCTATCCGACGAAAAAGCACATAATATGGCCTATGTCGGGGTGCCTACTTTAATTATTTAGGCAAATAAATATGGTGGAACATCACTACCTCTCCCTACGAATACTGTCCTTTTCTACTGAATATGTGCCGCAGTGTGTGCGCATAAAGTTTCTAATTTAAACCCTGGGTGTTACGGTTAAATGTCAATGAGCACGTTTTAATACTTCGACTACACAAAGATTATTTATTGAACGTAACGGACATTCGTTTTAAAGGTTATTTACATTTTTTTTATGCTAATAAATAATGACTGCGGAAGAGAGTAGACAGTGACGACATTTTGTTAGCTATCGACCTAAAAACAAATCAGACGCTTGTCAGGGTGTTACAACCGTGTGGGTTTCGGTCCAGTCTGACTTAATCCGATTGGTTATGGTCCCCTTAGGAGGTCTGACTACATTAGACTACACATACGGCAGTCTTCTTCACCGGCGATGTTGACTTTCCCATTAGACAAACGCGGAATTACAGAGTACAGTGTAAGAGTACAGTGCTCTCGGACCCGTGGACTGGCGAATACATTAACAGGACACTCGAGATAATTAACGCCTTGTGAAAAACTGAATATTTTCTGATGCTGTACATGGATCTAGTCATGAGCAATTACAATAACATGCATATTACGTACACCCCCCACACGAACACACACAGGTTAGCTAAAGACGAACCATAAACCATTCATAAAGCCTGCTTTGAGAGTCTAGATTTTACCTACACGCAATGCTCACAATTCATAATTTCTGATTGTTATTGCTTAAAAAAAACACAAAAACGTTTACATAGCTTTTAAACATTTGCGATCAACTATTTAATCATATCTAAATGTAAATGAAACACTCCATGAACTCAATTTTCAAAGCCTATGGTACAAGTGGAAAATCGTTCGGTTATTCGACGACATTAGAGAACAGAAGATTTGCCACCTATGAACAGAGGACAAATTCCCTTAGCCTCAAACACCAAACGTATTTATGTGGAGACATCGCGTATGTATAAGCGACATTGAGTAAATGGTATGAACAACTGGAACTTGTTCAAACGCCTTAGAATGCAGTTAGCAAACACCAGCAACCAAATGAGTCACTGCCATTTTCTTGCATCCTATAGTATTTGGTTATAGGTCAGTAATTAAAAAATATGTCCTACACACTGTCTAGCAGACAGCGGGCCAACTACCTACCTGTCCACACAGAAATATAGCAAACGCGGAGCAAACCAATTTATTAACCCAATGAAGAGTACGTTTTGATCGTCAAAACACGTCACATGAACACAAAGCAAAACACATTATTCTCAACACAACGAACGAGCCGGCTGCTGAGCAACTGTCAACTTCCTGTTTTGGGTCCAAGAGCTCCTTGGGCACACCGCGGGCACAAATGTGCTGTTTTTAGTATTAGCGCCACCTATTGAGAAGGACGACTTTCTAAAACGCAATACTACGTGTTCATTTTTCAGACGCAGTTAAAATGTTTTTTAAAATAACTTTCGAAAACAAGGAAATTGCAACGGAATGTTGAACACTGACATATATAAATTGCATGTGTGTATGGTGTGTGTGTGTATATATATATATATATATATACATATATATATATACACACATACACACACACACACCATATAT